>CM068733.1:71863733-71991233 GCA_035136125.1 Quercus rubra
AATCAAATTTGAGAAGCCCTTTGATCGACTTTGCAATCCAGATCGAGGTAGAAAAGCCCTTCGATTGACCTTTTAGTGAGATCTAGGTAGGAAGGCCCTTTAATCGACGTTTCAGCAAGATCGAGGTAGAAAAACCCTTTGATTGATTTTTCAACAAGATCAAGGTACAGAAGCCCTTTGATTGACATTTTAGTAGGATTGAAATAGAGAAGCCCTTTGATCGTCTTTTTAAGCAAATTGAGGTACGAAAGCCCTTTGATTGACATTTCAGTAAGAATGAGGGAGAGAATCCCTTTGATTGTCTTTTCATCAAGATAGAAGAAGAAAAGCCCTTTGTTCAACCTTTCAGCAGGATTGAGGTAGAAAAGCCCTTTGATCGACGTTTCAGCAAGAATGAAGTAAAAAACCCTTTGATCGACTTTCAGTCAAGGTCAAGGTAGAGAAGCCCTATGATCAATGTTTCATGATCTAGGTGGAGAAGCCTTTTGATTGATGTTTCAATGAGATCAAAGTTGAGAAGCCCTTTGATCGACCTTGTTGTTCAGATCGAGGTAGAAAAGCCCTTCAATTGACCTTTTATTGAGATCAAGGTAGTGAATCCCTTTAATTGACGTTTCTGCAAGATCGAGGTAGAGAAGCCCTTTGATCAACTTTTCAACAAGATTGAGGTATAGAAGCCCTTTTATCGACGTTTTAGCAAGATCGAAATGGAAAATCCCTTTGATCAACTTTCCGGCAAGATCAAGTTAAAAAATCCCTTTGATCAGCATTTCAACAAGATCTAGGAAATAAAGCCCTTTAATCGACCTTTCAGTTCAGATCGAGATAGTAAAGCCTTCTGATTGACCTTTTAATGAGATTGAGGTAAAGAAGCCCTTTGATCGACAATTCAACAAGATCGAGGTAGAGAAGCCCTTTGATAAACCTTTCATCAAGATCAAGGTAAAAAAGCCCTTGATCGACATTTCTGCTTTAATCGAGGCACGGAAGACCGTCGATCCACATTTCAGCCAGATCGGGGAAGAGACGCCCTTCAATCCACGTTTAAGTAGTATTGAAGTAGAAAAGCCCTTATGATCGGCATTTCAGCAAGACTGAGGTAGAAAAGCCTCGTGATCGATCTTTCTATTTAGATCAAGGTGGGGAAGCCCCTTTGATCGAGTTTTTTGTAAGGTCAAGGTAGAGATGCTCTTTGATCAATGTTTCAGCAAGATCGAGGAAGAGAAGCCTTTTGATCAACATTCCATCAAGATCAAGGTAAAGAAGCCCTTTGATTGTCATTTCAGCAAGATCGAGATAGAGAATCCCTTTGATCTTCTTTTCGTCAAGATCGAAGTAGAGAAGCCCTTTGTTGAACCTTTTAGCAAGATTGAGGTAGAAAAGCCTTTTGATCGACGTTTCAGCAAGATCAAAGTAACAAAGCCCTTTGATCGACTTTCCATCAAGATCGAGGTAGAGAAGCCCTATGATCAGCGTTTCAGGATAATTGAGGTAGGGAATCCCTTAGATCGATATTTCAACGAGATCAAAGTTGAGAAGCCCTTTGATCGACCTTGCAGTTTAGGTCAAGGTAGAAGAGCCCTTCGATTGACCTTTTATCAAGATCAAGGTAGTGAAGCCCTTTAATCAACGTTTCAGCAAGATCGAGGTAGAGAAGCCCTTCGATCGAATTTTCAACAAAATCAAGGTATGGAAGCCCTTTGATCGACGTTTTAGCAGGATCGAAGTAGAGAAGCCCCTTTGATCCATGTTTCTGCAAGGTTGACGTAGAGATGCCCTTTGATCGACCTTTTAGTTTAGATCAAGGTAAAGAAGCCCCTTTGATCGAATTTTCAGTAAGGTTGAGGTAGAGAAGCCCTTTGAACAACGTTTTGACAAGATCGAGGAAGAGAAGCCCTTTGATCGATCTTTTAGTCCAAATCGAGGTAGAAAAGCCTTTCAATCGACGTTTTAGCGAGACTAAGGTAGAAAACCACTTTGATTGAAGGTTCAACAAGATTGAAGTAGGGAAGCCCTTTAGTCGACGTTTCACTAGGATCGAGGTTGAGAAGCCTTTTGATCAACGTTTCTGCAAGATTGAAGTAAAAAAGCCATTTGATCGACTTTCTAGCAAGATCGTGGTAGATAAGCCCTTTGATCAACATTTTAGCAAGATCGAGGTAGAGAAGCCCTTCGGTTAGTGTTTCAGCAATATCAAGGTTTAGAAGCCCTTTGATCGACATTTCAGCAAGATCAAAGTAAAAAAGCTGTTTGATCGACATTCCAGCAAGATCGTGGTAGAGAAGCCCTTTGATCAACGTTTCAGCAAGGTCGAGGTAGACAAGCCCTTCGATCAACGTTTTAGTAAGATTGAGGGAGAAAAGCCCTTTGATCTATGTTTTAGAAGGATCTAAGTAAAAAAGCTCGTTTGATTGAAGTTTTAGCAAGATTGAGATAGAGAAGCACCTTGATCGACCTTTCATTTTAGATCGAGGTAGAGAAGCCCCATTGATCGAATTTTTGGTAAGATCGAGGCAGAGAAGCCCTTTGATCAACGTTTCACCAAGATAAAAAAAAAGAAGCATTTTGATAGACTTCCTGTCAAGATCAAGGTAGAGAAGTCCTTTGATTGACATTTCAGTAAGATCGAGGGAGAGAATCCATTTAATCACGCTAGGGCAAGATCTTTAGTAGGAAAGGTGCTCAGAGCAGGATATTATGGCCAACTTTACAAAAGGACGCATACAACATCGTCATAGCATGCGATAAGTATCAATGCTTCGCAAATGTCCATACGAGACCAGGAAAGACGATGACAACCATATCTTCACCATAGCCCTTAGCCCATCATCGCAATTGATTACTTCACAAAATGGGTAGAGACAGAACGAGTGACAACGATAACGGAGGTTAAAGTCACAAGTTTTTATGGAAAAACATCATCTATAGGTTTAGAGTCCCACATTCTTAATATCAGACAATGGAAAGTAGTTTGACAATCCTAAGTTTCAAAAATTTTGTTAAGACTTATGAGTTAAGAACCATAACTCTTCAGCAAGACACCCTCAGGCCAATGACCAGACAGAAGTGACGAACAAAAGCTTGCTCAAAATAATCAAAACTTGGCTTGAGGGGGCGAAGGGGGCATGGCCTGAAGAACTACAAAATGTCCTTTGGGCATATAGGATGACCACAAGAGTTCCAACAAGAGAAACACCATTCAGACTGACATTTGGCAATAAGACCGTCATACTAGTGGAAGTGGGATTGACGAGATTTTGAGTCAAAACTTATGATGACCAGAAGAACTAGTAGGAGCTTAACAGCAATCTGGACCTAATTGATGAAGTTAAAGAAGAAGTTATGAAGTGAATGGTCAAACACAAGGAAGTAATGGCCAGATACTACAACAGAAAGGTTAAGGTACGCAGGTTCAACATAGGAGACCTCATCCTTAGGAAGGTATCATAGGCAACAAAGGACCCATTCCAAGGAAAATAGGGACCAACCTGGGAAGGCCCCTACGAAGTAATCCGTCACTCCAGAGAAGGTTGCTACTACCTTAAGTCCTTAAACGGCCAAGAATTACCTCAACCATGGAACATAGAACACTTGAAGAAATACTACCAGTAAGGAATGCTTTACATTTCAAGTTGCCTAATCTTCATATCAGTATGGATACAGTTATTATTTTCATCATTCGTAGATCAATAATACATGAAAGCATTATCCATGCATATTTATCAATGATTATCTATGAGTCATTTATCAATGAAAATGTGTGCAACACTTAGGAGTCATCCTGGGGACCTCCGTCATTAAAATTCTAAAAGCTATTCATACACAGCCAATGACGTCATAGCCATCAACGTTGTTAATATACAACTACCAAAGTCGACTAAATCAGAGTTGTTTAAACACAGCTAATATGATCATCATTCAAGAACGAATAAACCAAAAAATAAAATAAAATGGTTAACCTAAAGATGCTCCAATACCACGACTTTAAGTCACGAGTACAGCGCAACATTGTCATTCAAACATGACTCAATAAAAAGTTGTTCAAACACAGCTAAAAAATACTAAGTTGTTCAAACACAACTAAGATCATCATTCAAACCTGACTCAATAAAAAGATGTTCAAACACAGCTAAAAAAATACTAAGTTGTTCAAACACAACTAAAATTGTCATTCAAACATGACTTAATAAAATGCTGTTCAAACACAGTAAAAAATACTAAGTTTTTCAAACACAACTAAGATTGTCATTCAAACTTGACTCAATAAAATGCTGTTCAAACACAGCTAAAAAAATACTAAGTTTTTCAAACACAACTAAGATCATCATTCAAACATGACTCAATAAAAAGTTGGTCAAACACAACTAAAAAATACTAAGTTGTTCAAACACAACTAAGATCGTCATTCAAACCTGACTCAATAAAAAGATGTTCAAACACAGCTAAAAAATACTAAGTTGTTCAAACAAAACTAAAATTGTCATTCAAACATGACTTAATAAAAAGCTGTTTAAACGCAGCTAAAAATACTAAGTTGTTCAAACACAATTAAGATCGTCATTCAAACTTGACTCAATAAAATGCTGTTCAAACACAGCTAAACAATACTAAGTTGTTCAAACACAACTAAGATCATCATTCAAACATGACTCAGTAAAAAGTTGTTCAAACACAGCTAAAAAAAAAAAATAAGTTGTTCAAACACAACTAAGATCGTCTTTCAAACTTGACTCAATAAAATGCTGTTCAAACACAGCTAAAAAAATACTAAGTTGTTCAAATACAACTATGATCATCATTCAAACATGAATCCATAAAAAGCTGTTCAAACACAGCTAACAGATACTAAGTTGTTCAAATATAACTAAGGTCATCATTCAAACATGACTTAATAAAAAGCTATTCAAACATAGCTAAAAAAATGCTAAGTTGTTCAAACACAACTAGTTCATCATTCAAACATGACTCAATAAAAAGTTGTTCAAATACAGCTAAAAAATATTAAGTTGTTCAAACACAACCAGAACTGTCATTCAAACATGACTCAATAAAGAATTGTTCCAACACAACTAAAGATAAAGAGCTATTCAAATACAAGCTAAGTGTAAAACGCTGTTTCAGCATAACTAACATTGTCATAAAAGGTTGTCTAAACACAACCAAGCATAAAAGACTTGTTTACTACAACTAAAGAATGAGGTCCATAAACCTACCTATCATCCTAAAAGGCAGGAATAAAATATTTACCACTAACTTTCTTCTTCTTCCTGGCCTCCTCTCCAGCAAAGGCAATTACCTCTAGAGATGAAATGGGAGAGGCAGGACATTTAGCAAGTGAATGGGTAGGTGGAGGGGTCAACACGGGATCTTCCTTAGAAATGTCACCTGTCTTTGAACGTTTCTTAGATAAGAGGCCACTGATGAGACCACCTTTGGCCTTTTTCTCTTGAGCCTCGGCTAATCTCTGCTTACTGAACCTAGTCGTCATTTCTTGAAAGGAAGAAGAAAATGTAAAAAAAAAAAAAAAAAAAAAAAAAAAAAGCTCGAGATTTCAAGAGAGAAAGGGGAAGAAGCACTTACTCTTCTTCACAACTTCCAAATTCTTCCGAACCTTAGTAGACAGTTTTGGACCCAAGAAATGAAGAAATAAAGATTGAGGAGAGACGAGCTCGTCAAAATCCTTGATGGTCTCCAAATATTCCTTTACTTTTTCAGCATGATGCTTATACCTCTTCTTCAGACGAGGACTTTAGGAAACTACAAACAAAAACACAAATATGTCACATACCACTGTCACTCAAAAAAGAAATAAAAAACAACAGAAAGACAAGAAAGACACACCAGACACGGGAGTTCCCCAACTACAAAAAAACTTGAGGGCTTCATCTAGGTCCTCACCAGGGATGAACTCCTAACCACTTCTAGAAACAAAAAAGAAGTTTGGCTTCTAATTTTGGAGAGACAATAGGTAATCAAGTAACTCGTCCTTCCTAATGACGTCACCGCCATTAGTAGACATCCATACTACCATACAGGAGATGATGATTCGCCAAGAGTTGGGCACCAACTATGCTGGAGCAAGGTACAAATAAGAAAAAAAGTTCCCGAACAAAAGGGTGAACGGGGAAATGAAGACCACTAGTTAAGTTGGCCTTGTAAAAATAAACTTCGTCAACATAAGAGTGACAGGCTCTATCCTCGTCACTCAAGATCCTAAGCTTTGCCATACCAAGGAATTGAAACCTATCCCTGATCCACTTCTCATGAGAGAACACTAGATGTTCTAGGCTATATAAGGGGTGGAAGGAGAAGTAGCCTCAGAAAACACACAGTCATTAGACGAGGATAAGCCCATCTCCAAGTCACTAGACCTAACCTTAGAAATTTTTAAAGACCTAGCTACCTAAGCAGAGTGGGAAACTAGAGGGAATAATGAAGAAAGAACAAGCTTGTATGGACAATCCTCCCTCACAAAGAGACTGACCCACTCGAGACACACTTCCTCCACAGACTTAAGCAAATAACCTAGAGGAGCGAAAAGAAAAGCTATCGAAGGACAATCAACCCTAATAGAAGAGTAATCTACCATGGAAGAGTAGGAAAAGAAACAGGAGCATGAAGAACTTACTAGGGAACGTAGGATAGAGAAAGGAAGCTTGAAGGAGAGACAAACCCTAGAATGAAAACTGAACAAGAAAAGAGTGTAGAAGAAAGGAAACAGGAGGGAAATATGTGAAATAAGTGGCCAAAACACGAGTGGGAAAACCAAGAAACATCTACATGTCGAATGCATCCTGACCGTAAATGTGGCACCCAACTGCTCAAACATCAAATCATCATCAATGCGTAGTACACAGAATACAAAGCATCAGACGAATTTGTTCTTATCTTGTCTAGCAGACAACAATTCCAACAAGGGGGCAATTGATGAGTCAGAAATTTATGATCGTCACTAAACGGAGATCGTCATTAACACAGGGAAGACGTTATGTATTTATTACGCTCATTGATGACAAAACGTAATGGACCGAGCAATGGTCACAGAATGAGTTGTGAACTTCAGACAAAGGTTTTGTAATGCACTAGCTGTTGAGAATAAATATTATGAATCATTACCCATTAATGAGACACACAAATACTTTACGAAATCACTCTCTACTCTTTTTCTCCCTAGAAGCTTTCTCCCATACTAACTTAAGCATTGGAGGTGGTTTGGCTAACGCCACACTGGCGTGTTACTCTTCCATTCAATTCATTCTTGTAGGTTTTCCTCCAACAAAGAATACCTCAATCACAGCTTCGTCCATCCGCTACGACGAGGAGCTTAACTGTTGATTTTTTGCATCATTAATAGGCATAAGGGGAAAATACTTAGGCTTCACCATCCTCTCTAAAATCCACTCTACGAAACACACCCTTAATTGGGAGGAATAATTATCCACCTAAATAAAAATATTCTGTTAGGTTCTAAAAGTTTAGAACAATTGGCAAATCGTGAATACAAACTTGCCTAGATATAGATCTTAGAGTCTATAGGTTTTATTAGACAATGCCCAAGGTGATTCAAGTTAAGATTCAAGAACATACAAGCTGCAGGAAGAAGATTTCATAATCTGTCTAGTTCGATCGATCGAAAGACAGGCTCGATCGATCGAAAGTCGTATTTGCACAATTTTAATTAAGCCCAAACAGCAGTTCAAGCCTATTAAGGATTAGGGTTTCAGATCTACTTCTCTCAGTTTATAAAGAAAACCTTAAGCACATTTTTATAAAGCTTTTTAGAGAGAGAAGAGTGTGCCACTTTTGTATTTAGGGTTTTATTCCCAAAAAGCTCTCTTATGTTTTCTACCGAAGTTATTCCTTGAAGAATCTCAAGATCCGGTGTTGTAGAAGTTACTGCCTTCTCTAGTCATCAAAGGTGCTAATGATCTAAACATTCAAGGGTGGTCTTGGAATCACAAACAAGAGAGTTTGTGTTGCTAAACCTTTGAGTGGGATCTCAAAGTCACAAATGTGGGTGTTTGTTTTTGCAAAGGCCAAAGAAAGAAGGGGTTCGCAATCTCGGAGCTTACACGTGGTCGTGTTAGTAAGTTTTTACTGATGGGTAGCAATAATTTAGTGGTCTAAGTCACTATTGTTAAACTTTGATTCTTTCTAGTGGATTTGCTTTTTACCTTGAGAATAGTTAAGTTAAATCCTCCCTAGGTTTTTTACTAATTTGGTTTTCTTAGGTTATCATATTGTTGTGTTTTTTATTTTCCACTACTATACATTGATATGATATATTTGTGTTAACCTAAATTTGTTAATTTAACTAAGTAATCACTTGGCTAATTAACTAGGTTAATCTGATTGTGGTTTTAAAGGGTCTAAAAACTATCAAGTGGTATCAAAATGGGTAGCTCTTTTATTTTAGATCTTTTGATCTAAGAGCTGATCCATGACCCCTGTTGTCATGGATAATTTGCAGTGTCTTTTTGATCACGTTTCTGCTCATGCTTTTGTTGATTTTATTGATGCCTGTGAAACTCTTCGTAAGGAATTATTGAAATCTATGAAAATTGCTAAGAAATTCAAGGAAGAGTTAAAATTGGCTAATCTTGAAAAAGTGGAATTGGTTGTTAAATTAGATGAATCAAATAACAAGAATGAATTTTTGAGAAATTAAATTTCCTTTTAAGATAAGAAGATGAAAAGCTTGGAACAAGAGTGTTAGGACATATACGTTTCACTTGTTAAGAACATATGTCATTTTTTTATGTAATTGGTTAATCCTTTGATAAAATGCACTGTACTTGTATTTAAGTAGATCTAGGATGTGTATAATACTTCAAAAAACATATTGTTTAAGTCTAGTATTAAAACCATGAAGATTGGACCAAAAAACAAGTGAAGAAAAGCTGTTCACTAAAGCTGGACAGATAGCTTGACACCTGTGAAAAGGTAGCTCGACAGCTTCTCGACACCTCTCGACAGCTAGGCTATCTATTGAGATCTTCAGTTGATTGTTATCGCAATCTCGACATCTCTCGACAGCTGGTGGATTGATCGAGAAAGCTCCTGTCTCCTCGATAGCTCCTCGATAGCTTCTTGATATTTGTATCTGTCGACATTTAAACCTTGACACCTCTTCGACACTTCCCAATCGATCGAGGTTACGGGAATTCAGATTTCCAGATCTGATTTTTGGGCCAGGCTTATGTATTTGTGTAGGGTTTCTTTTCTCATAACCCTAGACCTATATAAGGCTTATTTTAGAGGCCGTCACAAAAAAGAATATATGGAGAACATATGCAAAAGGTAACCGATGCCTTATTCTATCTGAAAGAAGCTACTGTGTCTTTGCGCCTTAAGGTTTTGTAACCAAGTACTTCTTGATCTTCATTATTAATGAAGTGAAGAGCTTTGTAACCAACATCTTCTTTAAGTTGGTGTTTAAGTCACGTACTGGGATCCATGCAATTGGTTAGTCATGTACTAAGATTCGTGCATGAAAGGGTGGCGTTCATATATTGAAGAGTTTGTAGGTTCTGAAATGGTAGAAGGTGTTGTGAGTTCATCTGCGGGGATTGTAGAGTCTTGGTAAAAATGTTTTGTACTAGATCTGAAACTTTTCTTTTCTATAGTGGATTGCTTTTCGGGAAGGTTTCTCTCTAGTGTGTTTGTTTGGAGGTGAAATAGGATAGATGGAAAACTTTTGGAGAGAAAATAGGAAGGAAAACTTTTTTGAGTGTGTTTGATTTGGTGAGGAGAAAAGAAAATAAATAGTGGGGTCCAGGTGTTTTCTCCCAAAAATGGAGAGAAAACTAAGTGGGGATGAATTTTTTCTTAATTGACAAAAATGCCCATTTGTACATTCTTCAAGTTGCCTTTATTTTTTTATTTCTTTTTTCTTTTTTTCACTAGGCTTTTTTTTCTATGTTGTTGCCTTTTTTCAATACCGTTGCCCCCTTTTTTTTTGGGGGGGGGGGGGGGGGGGGGAGCTGTTGCCTCTTCATTTTTTGGATATTATTTTTATTTTTTAATAAATTTGGATGATTGCTCTCTTTCTGTGTGTGATTGTTTGTCACCTTAAAACCCCAAACCATCAGAAGGTTTAACTCTCCATGGTGCAAAGCATGTTCAATGTAAGTGGAAGATGGTGTAGTCATGTTGCTTGGGCTGTCAATCTATCAAAAAGAAGACTAGGAAAAAACTGAAATCAGTTCAAATCTAAGTAGTCGCAGCCTTGGAGGTTTTCCAATTCTTTTGACTCACCACAGTAAGTCCTTGAACTGTGCAAATAGAAACAAGATTCAACAATATCAACCCCATACCAACCTACATGGAACTAGACTGATAGCATCTCAGTTACTGAGCAACTCAATTTTCCAAAAAAAAAAAATTCATGCAAAGTCAGACAAGTTTCCTAAAGCTTCACACAAACCTTTCACAATGACAAAAAGATTCAAAGCAGCCCAAAAATTAAGGTCACCAGTATGGGGTTGGGATTTCACAGCCGAGGTCGCTGCCTTGGAGTAGCTGATTGGGCTCGCCGGTTGAGGCTGTCGCTATGGGGGTTTGGGCATTGGGTTCAGTGGGGGTAATTTCATTAGATTTCTATTTCCATGTGTGCCAATAACTTTGTGGCACATGTTCAAAATGTTTTAAATAAAATAGTTTTGTCCAAGTCAAGTGCCATGACAACATTCTATTAGGCCACGTAAGACATAAACTAACAGGCATAGATGGAAGGACATAAAGTAAAACATTTTGTAAGGTTTAAGGATGAAAAACAAACTTTTGAAAATTTAGAGATGAAAAACAAATTTTTGTAAAAGTTTAGGGACAAAAATGATATTTTACCCTATACATTTTTATAAGCCAGACAAGACAATAAATGATATTTTTTTAAAAATTTGATTTTTCAAACAGGACAAACAAATTGAAACGGATAGGATAATTCATTTACAAATAGTTTCATATAATTAGGCCCAAACAGAAACGGACGTGTGTGTCTCAAATATCTTGTCATCTGAGCTTAAGCTCGCAAGTAAGCTCTCCCTTATTGTCCTCGAACACAAACTTCTTGTACGTCACAAAATCTTGAGGAATAAAGGTTTTTCTCAGATCTCCTCCCACCTTCAGCGTCACAACTTCAGCAACACGTGCTCCCCGGAATGCAAAATTATTTTTCATATTTACGTATTCAGTGTGATAAGCTTTCAGGCAAAATCTCGGCCTTGACAGATTCATTGCTGTGGTTTCAGTAGCAAATTCAATATCCGTGTTGCTGTCGTTGACAAGGCTGGTCATTCTAGAAAAAGGTAAATTCATCCGAAGCTTAAAGACCCTATAACTTGGAAAGATTTCAACAGATTCTGAAGCTGCACCGGATGATTACGCAACTGTTGAGGAAAATAAATTAGAAGTTTATATGTATATTTAAGAACTCAAATCCAAATCAATGACTCAAATCCTGCTATCCATATTCCTCTAAAAAAAAATCCTGCTATCCAAACGGACAAGAGATTGTGTGCATCCTGGAGGAAGGTGTGGGATAGAAATAGACATGCTTTTAATACACCGACAATGAACAGAGGATGCATGTTGTGGCATTCATCTTTGACTCTTCAACCATGTCCAATCGAGCAATTTTTTTTTGGTAACTAACTTTTAAAATTTCTTTTGACAAGTAAAAGAATTTTAAAATATTTTTTAATTTTAATATTAGCAATATTTTATGATTAGTAAAATTAAGTGTTTGGTTGGGATCCTGCAACCATACAAATAATATTGTTCTGCAAAAGAGAATGAGACCATTAAATAGGAAAAGTGATGTAGGAGGCAATGAAAAGACAAATTTCCAACGTTTTATTTGATTTTATGTATCAAGGGCAATTATGTAATTTCATAATATTCTAGAATGGGCTTTGTTGGGTCTTACTTTAGTTTTATTTTAAGCCTGGTTATTTAGTTTGAGTATAGTAAGAAAGCCCAAGGAGACCAAGTTCAAGTCATATTAGGGCTTTAAGAAATCCTAATTCAATTAGGATTTGGTTTTAATCGTCTATTTGAATAGTTGTAGTGCTTAATATTGAAGTGATTATTGATGAATGTTTTCAAAATTTAAGAGCTATGAAGCTTTCTCTATGATTTGTGTGATGCAACCTTCTCCGAGGTGTGATGCCAATGAACCCTAGGCGTGTGATGCATAAGAAGTCTAGGTATGATTCCTAAAATTTATCAATTTTCTTTAATTTTACTATTCACGGTTACTGTTCACGGATCACGCACGGGAACAACCACCTAAACCTTGATTGTTTTCCTTTATTTCATCCCCAAACCCTACTAATCCTGTCCCTTTTGGAAACCCTATATTCCCTACTATTTTCTAGCCTATTCCCCACCAAAACCTAACCCTAATTCTTCCAAACCCAAGCTATACCAAATCTGCCCTTGGTGTGCTAAGTTCGAGTTTGTTGTTCCCCCTTGTCCTACGTCAAAATGAGTGAGGTACACACACACACTCTCTCTCTCTCTCTCTCCCTTTCCCTCTCTCTCTCTCTCTCAACCAACTCAACAATTCCGTCACCTAGCACTCGAATTTGGTAAGTGAAGAGCAAGCAAGTGCTCATAATTGTGGTTCTTGCATAGGACCTATGATTGGAAGACATTTGGAGAGGATAGGCTTGTGGGTGCAATGAGAAGAACTTGAAAAGAAGCTGTGGTTGATCCTATTCATTGTACAAGTGAGGTTTTCTATGAAGTGCTAAATGTATAAACTATAAACCCAAACTTGTTGAACTTGACGCAAGTTCCAAGCTTCATGTCAACTTTAAGGGCGCGTTTGATAAACTGTAATAGATACTATAATGTAATAAATATTCCTATTGCATAATTATTCGGTTGTTTAGTTATATTTTTTATTACAATGAATAGTTATTTCTTATGAATAGCTATTCTTCAAAATGAGGAATAATTATTCCTTATCAAAAGTACTGAATATCTATTTCTTCATCTTACGTAATAACCTTTTAAAATTTTTTCGTAAAAAGTTATTAGTTGCCACATTTTCAAAAGGAAAAAGAAAAAAAAAATTCTTATTGTTAATTATTAGCTCTATTTTGAACACCCTAAAATAAGTGTATTTTAAGAAACTTGACTTAAAAATAATTTAATTACACATTCTTTTTATAATCTACTAAATTGTAAATGCATATCCAGGATTCTATTCATAAAAAGATCACCAAACTAATGAATAGTAATACTTATTACATTCTAATTTAAAGTATTCCTTGTAATACTTATTTCTATTCTCATGTAATAATTATTACAGTGTACCAAACGTGCCCTAAGAACTCAAGCATGAATGAGTACATCACGGTAAGGAGTTTAGCATGGTAGTGAGCTGCTTAAACTCACGAGGGATTAGAGTATACTCCATCAAATATGAACAGATAGGTCTAAGGCGTACAAAGAATTTGTTGTGAATGGATCCCCAAACCTTGGCGCCATATTATATTGTTATTTTCACTCAATTTAAATTACTTTCACTTAACTATTAAAAATCTCTTCAATTAAACTTTATTATTTTAGTTTTATTCTCTTGTGGTTTGCTAATCAATTCCCTTTTCCCTGTGGATTCGACCTTGAACTTACCGAGTTATTACTTCGTGACAATCCTACACTTGGGAGCATTATTTAAGTCATAGCATCCACACCCCTAAACCCCAAATCCAAAGTGTAGAACCAAGGAAAGGAAGATTGGGTATAAGAACAATACCTTATGTTTTTGGTGAGGAGAGAAGAATCAAGAAGCTTTGGTGTGTGTTTTGGGTGTTTTTTGGTGTTTGGAAGAGAGAGAAAAACGTGTAGAGAAGCTAGGCAGAAGGCAAAGCTCATAAAAAATGTGGTCTCCCTTGGTTTGTGGGGTGCCTGGGGCTATTTATAGTCCTAGCATGCTTTTCGAGCCAAGGGCTACCGGCCTCAAAAGGCCAAAAAAAAAAAGTGTGGATCTTGACACCCATGGAAAGATCTTGACTTCTTGTTTCTGAAAAGTTATGGATCTTGAAAATCCAATGGTCAGATCAAAAGTTATGGCTCTCAGAAGTTTGCGATGCATCGATCGATGCGTTATCCCGGTTTTCGTGACATCTCGTCCATTCTAACTCTGATTTTGACAAACGAATAGTCATTGGAATGAGAATTTGATAATCTCCGCAATGGCATTAGTTTCAACCCGTTCTGACAATCGGATCAAAATTAGGGTTTTTAGGCCCACCTAGGATCAACTTCAGGTCAAACTTGGTCAAAGTTGTTAAAAATCTCCACGAAACTCGGGTTTGATGTAAAACTGTGAAAAACATTGTTTTGTGAGAGTTTGGACCTTGTTTGCCCTTCGGTCAACCCTACAGCTAACCAAGGGCATCTTGGTCAGTTTAGCTAAAAAAGGCACTTTAGGTGCCCTAGTGCCCAAATGGGTTGAACCATGCCATTCTGGATGTTCTCGCGGATCGATGGAGAGAAAATGATATTTTTGGATTTTTCGGGGTCTAGCACGCAAATTGAGGACAGGCAAAAATATGGTATCATCAACTAGGATGGGATTTCTCCCCCTAAGGTTACTTCCCATACATAGCCTAGGAGATGGTCCAATACCTATCTAGGGATACCAACACCAAAAAAAAAAAAAAAAAAAAAAAAAAAAAAAAAAAAAAAAAAAAACCAATAAGGATAATATGAACATTGAAATAAAGAGATGGATATATACACAATATGTACAAGTGCATAGTAAAAGTAATGCAACTATAAACAACAAATAAAATAAAAGAAATCATTTTTATGTATTTGTAAATGATGATTACAAGATAGTAAAAGGGTGGGATGGGTTTAGTTATTAAGGAACTAACCCATCCCTATAGTCTTACCCACAAAAATTACAACAAAAAAAAGGATGAGGTTTTTGGCATAGGGTTTCCTAGAAAGAGAGAATATTTTTTATTTTCTAAGGCTATTTTTCCAGATTTTCCTCACTTTTTCTTGATTTTCCCCCACTTTTTCTCTTGATTTCTCTATTTTTTCCACACAAAAAACTATATTTTATTCATGATTTTTCTCAAAAATATTGGGGGGCGGGGGGGGTATTTATAGGAGGAGTGAGGAAATGGGAGGCTAGCATTAGTGTATCAGGATACACTAGTGCTAGCTGCCCATAGCAAGGGGCGGCTAGCATTGGTGTATCTTGATAAACCAATGCTAGCCTTCCACTTTTGCCACCTAATCAGCCTTTTTCATCTTTTTCTTATTTCCGACCCAATCTTCAAGCTGCTGTTTGGAGGCCTTTCTGAGCTCTGTTTTATTTGAATTCTATATGCATGGAAATCTCTGAATTTTAGTTTCAAACGATCGTGGTCTCGCTTGATTTGGAGCTACGGTCGTCGAGATATCACGCCCAGAAAGAAAGTGACGCAAAGCTGAAAAATTTTGTGACTTTTTTCTTGAAAAATTCATATCTTCCAGTTCGAAGCAGATATCGTCGAGCGCTTTTGATGAAAATTAGCTAAGACCTTGTTCTTCAAGATGGTCCAGCCTGCTTGTTCCAATTCTTGACCAATCTTTACAGTTTATTGCGCAAAGTCGGGTAAAAACTGTCAATTTTCCTGAAAAATACAGTGAAGATTTTATTAAGGTTTCAATATTTTTGTGATATCTCATCCCTTTTAACTCCAATTTTGGCCTGTAAACTATCATTTTGAAGGGAAAAATATGCCCTACGAGATGGTCCAAAATTCAACTTGGTCCAACAATCTGGTAAAATAGTCAACTTTTTTACCATACCCAGTTAAAGTTTTGGCCTTAATTGCTGTAAAGATGATTTTTCAAAAGTTGTGACTTTTTGATTCAACATTCAAACATATTGTATTATTTTTACCCTTTTTGGCTTTGAAATTCATTATTTTACACCTTTTTCAATTTTTTTTTTTTTTAAATTTTTCAATCTTTGTTTTGACACGTGATTTGGGGTTGGACGAAATACGGTATCAACAACCACCCCTTTTTTGTATGTTAGATGTTGCGACTTAAATAATGCTCCCAAGTGCAGGATTACCGCGAAGTAGTAACTCGGTAAGTCCGAGGTCAAATCTACAAGGAAAAGGGAATTGATTAGCAAATCACAAGAGAATAAAACTAAAATAATAATGTTTAATTGAAGAGATTTTTGATGGTTTTGTAAAAGTAATTTAAATTGAGAGAAAATAATAATATATTAAGGCGCTAAGATTTAGGGATCCACACACAACACATCTATTGGTAGTTGTGAGAGACGCGTCCTTCAAAAAAAAAAAAAGATTCGGATACCTTTTTAGGGCACCTCTCTTTTTGGGTAAATGTTATGGAGTCGCCACTTATTTTTTTCTTTATACAAAAAGAAAATATACTAATTACAAAATACATGCTTGAATAGTTCCATTCATTGATTGAATAAAATTACATATCTGAAAGAAAATTAAAAAATAAAAAGTAAAGATAACGGTAGATCTACTTAACCAAAGACCTAGATCCAGAGGCTAGGTTATGAAATGGGAAGGTGCTAGGCACCCATTTGGCCCAGACAGAGTCTGGTCTTCTAGACTATTGTGACCAATGTACTTTCTTACGCATGTCATGAATGATATGTTGAACACATGAATTAAAAATAAATAAATCACACAAATTTATTTATGAATGAAGTCTCTTCTTTTGTTTTAAAAAAATTCAGATCTGTTTTGATTTAATAAAAAGAATGATTTTGATTTGTCAAAATATCAGATCTGTTTTGTAAGAATTAAAAAAAAATTGATTAAGGTATGGATGATTAAGGTTTGAATCTGGACACATCCTTTTGTGAAAAGTTCGAAAAGGGTATGCATAGCACCGAGCCAAAGAATGCCACAATAAAGGCCTAGTGCCTGTAGAAGATCCAATGCTCCTCCAAGTACATAAAGTCCCCCAAGTAAGTAGTAAGGCACTTAGCTAGGCTAAACCGACAAATCAGGAAATCCAAAGGGATGCTACCTCCTATCCAGCTTCCATATCGGGTTAGCACATCCACTACAAGCGTTTTTAGGCCTAGTAGTTCTGCCAATCGGTTTTGATAGCAAGGTTGAGCTGGTGGCCGATAGACTCGACTCACAGGGGTAGGCAAAGAAAGAAAGCGATCATACTCCTCCAAAGTAGGGACCAAGTCCACATCCCTGATGGTAATGCACCTCAAAGCGAGATCCCAACAAGTAACTATGGCCTCTAGTAAGTGCCAATCTAGTGGAGTGTGAAATAGTGAAGTAGCATCTCCGAGGAATTGCTTGATGTAAGCCCGATCCTTAAAAGAGAACGAAGCCCACCACCTCTTGAGCTCCCTCTCATGAAAAGTTTGCCTCTCAAGCTCCACAACTCTATCATAAGACTTGAACCCAAAAGCATCCATGCTCAGATTTGAAAATATAGTGTTTTGATGCTGATCCGTGCAAGAAAGTGTACGCAAATGGTGTTTCTAAGAGTTTTTAGTGAAGAAAATGGGTAGGAGAAGACCCAGAAAATAGCAGACCAGAATATGGAACGTCTGGGAGCACCTAAACCTTTATGCACACTTTTCCAGGTCAGCGCACCTTTAGTGGCCACGGGCCCTAGTCGACGCACACTAAGTGGCCAACAGGCCTCGAGACACATGCTAGGGCTTTTCAAGCCCCCTAGCATAGTCTGACATGTTTTTGACCCTTGGATTTGAAAACAAAAAGTTTCAAACACTTTGGAGCAAAGATTCCCTCGGTTTTTGCGTTAACAGTGGTACACGAGTAGTTAGAAGCAGATTGGTCCATTTGGGGGCTTTTCACACAAATCGAGATAGCCCAAAACCTACATTGGGGCAGTTTATTTTTGCGCATCTCGTCTGTCATCTCAAGATATCTTTAACCTCATTGTTGAAACCTGGTTCACCCAGTTTAGGGGTCGGTTCAGCCCACATCGCCAGGACGTATGATGGGATAGTGCCAAGGCTGTTTCTAGTCATTGATAATGATCCATCCAACATGGTATAAAGATCGCAAAAAATTAATCCTTGCATGTAGTTCCTCTAAGAAGGCTTTTCAAAGCATCGACCAGTTCAGTGGATAAGAATGTCAGTCAATGCATTCCGCCACATGGTGAGTTCGAGAAATCCTGCTTGGGGAAGTCCATGTTCATAATCGGGGTTGTCAAGAAGCTCATCATCATATAATCGTCCAATGCGATTCTAATCCCGCTTCAAGTCAGTTTACCAGTTTAGAACCATGCAAAATCCACACTAGGGTAGTTTATTTTGGGTAGTCCAGCCTATTTCTACAAATCAATATGCTCAAGATCGAAACTTTGGGTACAATGACGGGTACATCCCACCGGGAACATTTCCTTTCATATTAAAAATTGCATAAAACCTACACTGGAGTCGTTTTATTTTATGTAGTCTCTCCCTTTTCCATTTGCCCTAGCAAATGAATCAATATTAGATTTTATCAGTAAACTGCTGAGATATAAGCTGACGTAGGAATGTCATTATTCATGAGTAAGAATAGTGGTACAACAGGCTCATAAACACTAAAGTGCTACTGGAAACATACATCTAAGGCCTACAGAGAGGCAATATCGAACATAAATAAAGCCTACCCAGAGGCGATATCAAGAAACACACATAAGGCCTACCAAGAGGCAACATTAAGAAACATACATCTAGGCCTAACAAGAGGCAATGTTGAGAAATATACACCTGAGGCCCACTATGGAGCAATAACATATATATGTCTAAGGCCTATCGAGAGACAATATCAAAATATAGAGCAAACTACATTTTGAGTTTATAAGGAATTTGTGATTTATATCTTCTGTAAAAAAGATCACATAAATCATAGACAATGCATATCAAGAACTATATTAATATCCAATTACTCCATATGTCCCAGTTTGTTTGTCCTCTATTCCATTTTGGGATGTCCCAAAATATTGTCCTGTTTCCAAAAATAAAAGTAATTAATTTACCAATATTCCTATTATATCCCTTCTTTATTTTCAAAAATATTTGAAAAGAAAACTAACAAATATTTAAAAAAATCAATCTAATTGGAGCACCTTTTTACTTGCCTTATTAAAAATAACTTTAAAAAAAAAAAAAAAAAAGGTTGATAAATTTATTAGGGTGTGTTTGTTTAGAGGTGAAATAGAATGGATGGAAAACTTTGGAGAGAAAATAAGAAGGAAAACTTTTTTGTGTGTTTGGTTGGGTGAAAAGGAAGGAAAATAAATAGTGGGGTCTAGGTATTTTCTCCCTTAGTCCACCAAAAAGTTTTCTTCCCAAAATAGAGAGAACTGAGTGGTGATGAATTTTTTTTTTGTAATTGACAAAAATGCCCATATGCACATTCTTCAAGTTTCCTTTATTTTTTTCTTTTCTTTTCCACTGGGCAGTACGTAGCCCTTTTCTTTTTCTTCTTCTTCTAGGTAGTTGCCTTTTCTTTTCTTTTTTTCCTTTTTTTTCACTGGGCATTTTTTTTTTTTTTTTGGGTTGTTGCCTTTTTTCAATACCGTTGCCCCCCCACCCCTTTTTTTTGGGGGGCTGTTGCCTTTTTTTTTTTTTTTTTTTTTTCTTGGCAGTGACATTGCATCTTCTTTTTTTGGATATTATTTTTATTTTTTAATAAATTTGGATGACTGCTCTCTTTCTGTGTGTGATTATTTGTCACCTTTTTGTTTTAATTAAGCATAATTCTTTAACAAGGATAAATGAATAAATTTATTCAAACTTATTTTTTCCATTCTTGCACTTTTCCACTCTCAATCAAAACAAAAGTAGAGAAAATAAAATCTTTTCTATCCTCCCACTTTTCCATACTCCCACCATTTTCTATCCTTCTACTTTTCTACTTCTCCAACCAAACGAATCCTAAGGGTAGTTTTGTAAACTTATATATTGGGGAAAAATATCATTTTCATCCCTTCGTTTTTCATCTCTAAACTTTCAAAAGTTTGTTTTTCATACTTAAACTTTACAAATGTTCTATTTTATATCATTTTGTTTAAATCTGTTAATTTTTGCACTACAAGGAGCAACAGAGGGTTAGCATGGTATTTGACTAGGATAAAATTATTTTATTTAAAAATTTTGGACATGTGACACAAAATTATTGGAACATGGGAAAACAATAATAATATGTCCAAATTCCCCCTTCACTTAGGGCAGAACCTAACCTTATTCCACAGCCACGCCATGCTCAAACCCCACAACTGCCGCCTTAACCGGCAAGCCCAATCAGCAAATCCAACTGTGAAATCCCACCCCAAATCAGCGACCAAAAACCCTAAACCATCAGGCGGTTTAACTCTCCATGGTGCAAAGCATGTTCAATGTAAGTGGAAGATGGTGTATTCATGTTGTTTGGGGCTGTCAATTTATCAAAAAGAAGACTAGGAAATAACTGAAATTAGTTCAAATCTAAGTAGTCGCAACCTTGGAGGTTCTCTAATTCTTTTGACTTACCACAGTAAGTCCTTGAACTATGCAAATAAGACAACGAAGACTTTATTTTATTATGCTTTGTTGGTGCCTGTGGACTAGCAGAAATAAGATTCAACAATATCAACCCTATACCAACCTACAAGGAACTAGAGTGATGGCATCTCAGTTACTGAGCAACTCAATTTGCCAAAAAAAAAAAAAAATCATGCAAAGTCAGACAAGTTTCCTAAATGTTCACGCAAACCTTTCACAATGACAAAACGATTCAAATCAGCCCAAAAATTAATGTCACCAATATGGAGTTGGGATTTCACAGCCAAGGTCGCTGCCTAGCTGATTGGGCTCACTAGTTGAGGCTGACGCTGTGGGGGTTTGGGCATTGGGTTCAGTGGGGGTAATTTCATCAGATTTCTATTTTCATGTGTGCCAATAACTTTATGCCACATGTTCAAAATGTTTTTAATAAAATAATTTTGTCCAAGTCAAGTGTCATGTCAACATTCTATTAGGCCACGTAAGATATAAAACTAATAGGCATAGATAGAATTAGGACATGAACTTAAACAGAAAGGGACGTGTGTGTCTCAAATATCTTGTCATCTGAGCTTCAGCTCGCAAGTCAGTTCTCCCTTATTGTCCTTGAATACGAACTTCTTGTACGTGACAAAATCTTGAGGAATAAAGGTTTTTCTCAGATCTCCTCCCACCTTCAGCGTCACAACTTCAGCAACACGTGCCCCCTGGAATGCAAAAAAATTTCTCATATTTACGTATTCAGTGTGATCAGCTTTCAGGCAAAGTCTCGGCCTTGACAGATTCATTGCTGCGGTCTCAGTAGCAAATTCAATATCCATGTTGCTGTAGTTGACAAGGCTGGTCATTCCACAAAAAGGTAAATTCATCCGAAGCTTAAAGATCCAAACTTGGAAAGACTTCAACAGATTCCGAGGCTGGACCGGATGATTACGCAACTGTTGAGGAAAATAAGTTAGAAGTAGAGCCAAAGCAATAAACTTTTAGATAAATGATTGAACAACAGGGAAATTCAAATCAGGATTTGGCACAAACCAAATCCTTGCCGTTTTAAAGTTTATATGTATATTTAAGAACGCAAATCCAAATCAATGACTCAAATCCTGCTATCCATATTCCTCTAAAAAAAATCCTGCTGCAATCCAAACGGACAAGAGATTGTGTGTATCATGGAGGAAGGTGTGGGATAGAAATAGACATGCTTTTAATACACCGACAATGAACAGAGGATGCATGTTTTGGCATTCATCTTTGACTCTTCAACCATGTCCAATCGAACAAATTTTTTTTGGTAACTAACTTTTAAAATTTCTTTTGACAAGTAAAAGAATTTTAAAATATTTTTTAATTTTAATATTAGCAATATTTTATGATTAGTAAAATAAGTGTTTGGTTGGGATCCTGCAACCATATAAATAATATTGTTCTGCAAAAGAGAATGAGACCATTAAATAGGAAAAGTGATGCAGGAGGCAGTGAAAAGACAAATTTCTTATATTTGATTTGATTTTACGTATCAAGGGCAATTTTGTAATTTCCTAATATTCTAGAATGGGCTTTGCTGGGTCTTATTTTAGTTTTCTTTTAAGCTTGGTTATTTAGTTTGGGTATAGTAAGAGAGCCCAAGGAGACCAAGTCCAAGTCATATTACTATATTAGGGTCTTAAGAAATCCTAGTTCAATTAGAATTAGGTTTTAATCGTCTATTTGAAGCGTTGTAGTACTTAATATTGAAGTGATTATTGATGAATGTTTTCAAAATTTAAGAGCTATGAAGCTTTCTTTATGATTTGTGTGATGCAACCTTCTCTGAGGTGTGATGCCAAGGAATCCTAGGCGTGTGATGCATAGGAAGTCTAGATATAATTCCCAGAATTTATCTATTTTCTTTAATTCTACTATTCACGGTTAATGTTCACGGATCACTGTTCACAGCACGGGAACAGCCACCTAAACCTTGATTGTTTTCCTTTATTTCATCCCCATAACCCTGCTAATCCTATTCCTTTTGGAAACCCTATAATCCCTACTATTTTCTAGCCTATTCCCCACCAAAACCCAACCCTAATTCTTCCAAACCCAAGCTATACCAGATCTGCCCCTGGTGTGCTAAAATCGAGTTTGTTGTTCCCCCTTGTCCTACGTCAAAATGAGTGAGGTTCTCTCTCTCTCTCTCTCTTAACCAACTCTACGATTCCATCACCTAGCACTCAAATTTGGTAAGTGAAGAGCAAGCAAGTGCTCATAATTGTGGTTCTTGCATAAGACCTATGATTGGAAGACATTTGGAGAAGACAGGCTTGTGGGTGCAATGAGAAGAACTTGAAAAGAAGCTATGGTTGATCCTATTCATTGTACAAGCGAGGTTTCTACGAAGTGCTAAATGTATAAACTATAAACCTAAACTTGTTGAACATGACATTATTGGAAATATACTTAAAAAGTAATAATTCAAGAGAAACAAACATAATACATCTATCAATTAACAATTATATCATGTGCATATGTAATAAAAATCAACAATAAGATGTGAGAAATTTAATACTAGATTATGTTATTCAAGGACCTCACAAGCAATTAGGATGCTCTCCCCAGCTGGTCAGGATTAACAAAAGCTTTATTTTCTCTTTCACACCCCTTTGCAAGTGTGACCTTGACAATATTTATAATATTTAGAAAGGACATGATCAGCCATAAAATCATTCCTATCGTAATAACACTTCATGTAATAGAAATGTTACATTTGTTAATAAACAACTTTATTAATTAGATTCATTAATGAAGAAGTTCATTAATGTGTTATTACTTTTGTAACTCCATGCTAATACATAGATTAGTCTATCGTTCATATCTAGAACTACTATAATGACAATATCTTTAATAGGAGTTTAAGTTACTGATATTGACACGATAGATTTATTAAAACAAACACTCAACATGCATGAATTTTATTATGGAAGGACTTCCGAGATTATTATGCAATAACCATCGAAAGACTAGCCCTTATTGTCTTCTATAGTCGGAGCAATTTTAACTTGCACCTCCTTTCTATCATGGTCCAATAAGGTACCTATCAGAATAGGTTACATCATGATGGATATGGTCAAGTCAAGGACTACAATGAATGCATTCATAATCTTAGTCTACTAAATCAAGTAGACCTATTTCAATATATCAAAATCTTACATCATAAAAATATTGCATAATTCCACAAGAAACTAAATATTTATTTGTTAATAATAGAGGCATCATATACCTATCAGAATATTTGTTAACTTGCACCTCCTTTCCATCATGGTCCAACAATGTACCTATCAGAATAGGCTACATCATGATGGATATGGTCAAGTTAAGGACTACAATGAATGCATTCATAATCTTAGTTTACTAAATCAAGTAGACTTATTTCAATATATCAATATCTTACATCATAAAAATATTGCATAATTTCACAAGAGACTAAATATTTATTTGTTAATAATAGAGGCATCATATATATTATGTTGGGCCACATTATTCTAACAGCGCAAGTTCCGAGCTTGCTCCTCCACGATTCATGTCAACTTTAAGAGCTCAAGCATGAATGAGTACATGACTGTAAGGAGTTTAGCATGGCAGTGGGCTGCTTAAACTCACGAGGGATTAGAGTATACTCCATCAAATATGAACAGATAGGTCTAAGGCGTAGAAAGAATTTATTTTCCCCTTGATTCAATGGGGGTTGTTACACTAAGTAAGTTAGTTTTCTTGGAGCCTAGTTGTAGTGTTCCGAAATGCAAGTTGGGCCTGACAATCATATGGTGACTAACTGGCTAGGGATGCACATGAGATGAATACATCCTAGCATGTGCAAAATGGTGGCAAATAGAAGCTTCGAGGTGTTTGCACCCATTACCATTGTGCTAGCCAATGATAGAAACAACTATAATTAAATATGGGAACTTATGATGATACACTTTTTTGGATTTGTTATTGAATACTTGAACTTATCATGATTACTAGAAACATAATAAAGAAATGACAAGAAAACAAAGGACTGAGAAAGCATTAAAAAACTCACTACCTCCTAACCAAATACTCAGCTTATGCTTTGAACAAAGAGATTGAGAGAGATAAAAGGAGAGCAACAACCATAAAGAATGAATTGAACTCAAAGAAAGAAACACCACCTGAAGTGCATCGGCCTTGATGGTAGCGTCATCTGCCGCAGCTGTTCCACTGCCTTTGACGGCAACATCCGACACGGCTCTGCCATCTACGATAGCCATTCCATCAGCTCTGGCAGCAGCGTCATCCACCACAACTATTTCACTGGATTTGACAGTTGAGCAGCCGCTATCCATTACTAACACCTGCAACATGGGCGAGTACAAGGACAGAACTAAAATTCGAAATCGAGAGGGGCAAATATAATTTTCTTGAAAGGGGCAAATATAATTTTTCATGGACTTATTTTCTAAAATCTTAAATATATATTTATTATTTAATATTTTAAAAAACTCTAATCAAGATGGATTTTATTGACCAAAAAAAAAAAACAGAATTACAAGATAAGCAAAAATCCCACAAACATTAAAACCCAGAAACCAAATTAACTCAGTTTGAGTCTTAAAATTTAGATTCTTGACCTCCATCTAAGGAGAGAAAGCTAGCTAGGTTTGGCCATATCAAAACAGAAAGAATATAACCAAAAAAAAAATCCCAACAATCAGAAAATATATGCAAACATGAATCATATGGATTAAAATCTAAATTAACAGTAATAAATTTAGCAACAAATTACAATAAAAACTCAAAATTCAAGCAAATAATCTGTATCTATAGTCTCCCCCCCCCAAAAAAAAAAAAACAAAAACAAAAAAGAAAAATTGACAAAATTAAACAAAGAAAAGTAATAGTACCGACGGAGAATCGCAATCTAAATCTTCGCAGAGGATGAACAGGAAACCCTAGGTTACAAATCGTTTGCTAAATTAACAGTAATAAATTTAGCAACAAACTTACAACGATTGCACGTTTAGCTTTCGAGTTCTTCTTTTTGTTTTTGTTTTTTTTTTAATCAATGAAATTGAGTAGGTTGGAATTTAGTGGAATATTCTTATCGAAGCATATTATGGAAAATTTTAGCTTTCTTCTATTTTTAGAAAAAAGTCGCTTTCAAAAAGTCAGCCGACGTGGCGATCGTACATAAGCATTATGCTATATAGGACAGTCAACAGTAAGCGCGCGTTTATGACCTCTATGGACCCTTTTAT
Source organism: Quercus rubra (assembly GCA_035136125.1). Taxonomy (NCBI): domain Eukaryota; kingdom Viridiplantae; phylum Streptophyta; class Magnoliopsida; order Fagales; family Fagaceae; genus Quercus; species Quercus rubra. The sequence goes on from CM068733.1 coordinate 71,889,525, forward strand.
CTTTGTCAATTCTAGAAAAAAGTAAAGTCAACCAGCACTGGGAAAAGACCGGTAGAGATTCGTGGAGCTATCCACAAATCATAAGTACTTCACTTGATTGAATACTTCACTTGGACCGGTTCCCCGCTAAGTCGACGAAATCGACGTCATGCACTGGACTATCTGAGTTGCACGTGACACGTGTTGAATACTATTGTATTTATTATAGTTTTAAATGCAATTTTGCAATTCCTTTTCCCGAAGTATTTAACTCATGCAAAAAAGACAAAGAAATAACAAGGAACATAAATGTTAAATGACATGTGAAAACAAATGTCATTTGACAAATATATTATTTTTAAAGGAAAACATTTTATTTTGGCACAAAAATGATTGAAAACGCAATTTTGTGACTTCAAGGGCCTTTGTAGAATTTTTGAAGTTTTAGGGGCCGTTAAGCAATTTGGAAGAGTTTCAGGATTAATTTGTAATTTGGAAATTTTTGGGTAAAAAAATAATTTCTGAAAGTCGTGGGGTTGGATTGTAATTTTGAGAAATGTTGGTGGCTTGCGGACCCGCAGGCTGGGCATTTTCTTTGATTGAGGTTGGGCTACGTTGACTAGGAAATTCACAAATGTATATGGGCTGGTGTGTGTGTTGAGGTGAAGTGGTTTGGACCAGGTATTTTTCGGATTGGACTGTATTGAGCCGGGTTTTGAGTTTAAGAGTTTGGGCTAGGTAAGAATTGGGCTTCTTTAAAGTGAGTGGGCTTGCCGTACCAGATTTACGGGTTGGACCAAGTCAGACCCGGTCCATCTTCTATTCTAATGGAGTGAGGAATCCCCTCTCCCCCAATCACAACCTAAGAAATCTCTAATGCACCAATAAGCATTTGACTGTTTGACAGCTCTCCTCTCTCTTATATCTATTTTCTTTTTGTTTCTCTATCCCGTTGCCCAAAATTCCTCTTTTTATTATTGTTTGTTTGGTTCTTTGTGGGTTCAATAATTGGGGATTTTCTTTTGATCAGCTGGGGTTTGTTGATTTGGGTTTGGGCTTTTGGTTGTGGAAATTTGGTGGCTTTGGTTTTGGTTGAGTTTGGGCGGATGGGTATTTTCTGTGGGTTCTTGGGCTTTCAGCTTTAGCAGGGCTGTGTGTGTATGTGAGTCTGTGTGATGATTGTGAGTCTAAACATGTATGATTTATGTTCCAGCGCAAACATGCACAGATAAAACTGAGTGAAAGTTATGAGCTTTTATGTTCGGTATTGTGTTTGACAACGTATGTAGGTGAACATATGCATAAGAATAGGAAATAATTTGTAGCAGACACGTGAAAAGGAAAAAGCAAGTGGTATTACCCATCTTCTTGTTCTCTGTTTTTGCTCTTTGTTCTGCTTCTCGTTCTGTTGCTGTGCTTTGTTAATTGCTGAAAATGGAACAACCTTTGAGTTAGATTTTGAGCTAGAGATTAAAAAAAAGAAAAAAGATGAAGATGAGAGATTGAGAATAAAGTGAGAAAATGTTGTTGAATAATCTCTGATTTGTTTCTCGTTTCTTCCTTTTCCTTTGCTTTGTTGCTGCTTCCTGATATATGTATGCTGCTGTCTGTCCTTGTTGTGGTTGCTCTTGCTGTTTGTTTGTGGAAATGACAAAAAGGAGTGGCCTTTCTGGCTTGATGGTGAAAAGGAGGGAGCTTTGTGTATTTGTTGTGGGTTTGGGTTATGTTTCTGGGGTTTTTGAGAGTGGAATAGCTACTGTTAAGAGCTGACCGTGTATTGGAGTGGGATAGGAGGCACTTTTGCGTGATTTTCGGGTTAGGCAGAGGAGGGTCTTGGGTATTCTTGGTGGTCCTTGTGTTTGAGATGGTTGCTATTTCTGGTTGCTAAGGCTCTGTTTGGGAGGAGGGGAGGGAATGGAATGGAATGGAATAAAAAGAATATTTTTAGAATATTCTTCCCTCCTCTTGTTTGGGAGTTTTAATGGAGGGAATGGAATGTACATTCCCTTGTTTGGGAGTTTAAGTGGGAGGGAATGGAATGGTTAGGAGGGAATGTTCATTCCTCCCTTTTCCCTCAAAACCTCAAATTTTTGTTCCCCCCAAAATTAGGAGGAATGAGAGGGAATGGGTTTAGGTTTAATGAAATTTTTGTTAAAATCCCTAAAATACCCCTTTAATATCAGCCCTTTTTTTCTCATTCAGCCGTAAAAAAATATACTGTCATTCTATTGTCCATCCTCTACAGCGTGAAGCTGCTGCCGCTGGTCTTGCTTTTTTCTTTTGTCTATTGCAATTTTTGGTTATTGCTCAAACCAAGTATGTCTATCTCTATCTTTTTCTTTTTCTTTTTCTTTTCGGTTGTTTGCTAGTCTTTATTTATATATATATATATATATATATGAACTGTTTGCTATGAGAGTGATATAGAGTGATATATAGTGATATATGAGAGTGATATATTTTGACAGGATCTAAAGCTTTAAGTTCACTAGAAAAGAATCACAACCCAAAAAGAAATTAAGAAGAGAGAAGGAAAATAACAAGTTCACAACAATGGCAGTGTCTTCAGCAACCTTCATATGCATACCTGATCTATGCTTTTCCCTTTTATTTTTTTGCTTTATTTTCTTTCTTCACTGCATTGTTTCACTTGCTTGTCTTCACGTTTCATCAAACCTTCAAATTGCTTGTCTTCACGTCAAACCTTCAAAGTGCTGAGACTTCATGTTATTTTTGAACAATGGCTATGGTTTGGTAAAGTTCTGAATGGTTCTTATTTCCAAGATATGATTGTCTTTTAGTGAATTCAAAAATTATTATTTTATTAGGTTTCTGAATGGTTTGCTGGGTTATTAATATTGCTGCCTACTAGAGTACATTGAACAGAGGGTCTACTTTGTGTAGGCATAGAGCTCTCCGGTCTCTTTATTACACTATGAGTCATTAATTTATTATAATAAATTAATAACAACTATGAAATGCTGTGGAAATTAGCATAATTCATGCAAAACAATTATAAAAGTATTCAGAAAAAAAATTATAAAAGTGGAACAATACAACAAAGTATTCAGAGAGACATACGGATTTTTTTATTTTTTTATTTTGAGTTGAGGTTTTTATTTTGCGTGCAATTCTCACACTAAAGTGCATGCTAGCTGTATACAACCTGCCTAAGAACTAATGAGATGAAAAAATAAAATAAAATAAGATAGGTGGTAGATTTTCTACAAACGAAAGAAAGACACGAGAAAAAAACTAATGAAGTTTTCAAATATCAATAATTAATAATTTAATTAACTAATAAATTATAAAAGATAATTAAATTAAATTATGTTAGGTTAAACAATAATTAATTAATGAAACAATACAACAAATTATAGCTTATAAAAGATAAATAAATTTATGAAACAACTAACCAATAATAATTAATAATTATGTTATATTTTATATATTTATTTATCAATCTTTAGATACAATACTAAATAATAAAGATGTAAATGTATTGATGCATGTGTGTATATTTGCTTACAATGTGCCCATAATTTTCTAAGTTGGACTAATAACATAACTATTTTTTTACTTAGATGGATTTGAATGATGAGGTACTTAAGACCATAATTTTTTCGGATTTTATGCGGAAACTAGCCTTGGTTCATGTTGCATGCCGTTATTTATGTTACATTGTCCATCAAAGGCAACGACTAAAAAGAAGACGTGTTCCCCACATTCCTACACAATCAATCATAGAAAGACAAAAAGTTCGTGATGAACTAATGTCTCGACTTAGGAATAGTGAAAAATGCTATGATGTAATACGCATGGGTCCACAAGCTTTTCAAGGTTTGTGTGACATTTTGCGGAGAGATGGTGATCTTCAAGACACACAGCGTGCCACGGTTGAAGAGCAAGTTGGCAAGTTTCTTCACATGCTAGCACATAATCAAACGACTCGTACAATGTCCTTCTTTTTTTGTCGTTCCGGTGAGACCATTAGTCGCCATTTTCATAACGTGCTAAGGTCAATAATTATGTTAGAGGATCAATTCCTTCGACAACCTGATGGAACCCAAGTGCCACTTGAAATACTACAAAGTAGTAGGTTCAACCCATATTTTAAGGTAAATATATCATGCATATAATTTATATTTGATAGTAGTTTAGTACAAATATATTTTAAGGTAAATGTTTTGAAAGATAATGTTAATCTCAGGATTGTATTGGGGCACTTGATGGAACACATGTTCGTGTCAAAGTGTCTAATGAGGATGCACCAAGATATCGGGGTAGGAAGGGTTACACAACACAAAATGTGTTGGCAGCATGCTCATTTGATTTAAAATTCACATACGTCTTACCAGGTTGGGAAGGAACTGCGTCAGATTCAAGAATAATAAAGAATGCTTTAACTAGAAATGATAACTTGAAAATCCCACAAGGTAAATTTAATTCAAATACGTATTAGGATGTATTCTTTATAATTAAAAAATTTGTAGTATATAATTAATGGTTGTTATTGTTTATTAGGTAAATATTATCTTGTTGATGCGGGATACATGAATAGAAGTCGTCTGATTGCACCTTATAGGGGAGTGCGTTATCATTTAAAAGAGTACTCTGTTCGTCCCCCTGAAAATGCTAAAGAATTGTTTAATTTGCTATAAGGTGCATATTTTTTATGGAAAATCCAACATATAAGGAGATGTTCTTTGGTTGCCCAGATCATGAGCGCAAATGTGTCTTATTGACACTGATGTCTAGGCCTAAAAATTAAAAAAAGTGTGGGATTTTTTGGCGAACCTTAGTTTTGGGATAGATTATGTTATTTTGTTTTGTTTTGGCAAGACTCATAATTGGAGTTTTTTTTTTTTTTTTTTTTTTTAAGATATTTGTTTGCATTGTTAGACAATATTTATTTTGTTGAGAATAAATATGTGATGCGTGAATTGCTTTACAACATAGAAATATACATAACTTGTTTTTTAGCAATTATAAGTTCTCATTGATTATTTTTTATGTTCTTTAAAATGAGGGGTATAATAGTAATGTTATTATGAAATGATTCCATTCCATTCTTTCCAATGTCACTTCCAAACGGTGTTACTTACTTTCCATTCCTTTCCATTCCTTTATTTTATAACATCCAAACAAGATTTTTAAATTTCATTCCATTCCATTCCATTCCTTTCCTTTCCCTACTAAATCCATTCCATTCTATTCCATTCCATTCCATTTCTTTAATGACCATTCCATTCCATTCTATTCCATTCTTTTATAAACTCCCAAACGGACCCTAAGAATGGAAAAAAAGGAACTGCCTTTTTGTGTGTGTGTGTGTGTGTGTGTGTGTGTTTTTGGGGTTATGCAGGAAAGGTTTTCTTTTGTGCTTGATGAGGTAGGTAAAGGGGTATATGTTAGAAAAGGAGGGAGCTTTGTGTATTTGTTGTGGGTTTGGGTTATGTTTCTGGGGTTTTTGAGAGTGGAATAGCTACTGTTAAGAGCTGACCGTGTATTGGAGTGGGATAGGAGGCACTTTTGCGTGATTTTCGGGTTAGGCAGAGGAGGGTCTTGGGTATTCTTGGTGGTCCTTGTGTTTGAGATGGTTGCTATTTCTGGTTGCTAAGAATGGAAAAAAAGGAACTGCCTTTGTGTGTGTGTGTGTGTGTGTGTGTGTGTTTTTGGGGTTATGCAGGAAAGGTTTTCTTTTGTGCTTGATGAGGTAGGTAAAGGGGTATATGTTAGAAAAGGAGGGAGCTTTGTGTATTTGTTGTGGGTTTGGGTTATGTTTCTGGGGTTTTTGAGAGTGGAATAGCTACTGTTAAGAGCTGACCGTGTATTGGAGTGGGATAGGAGGCACTTTTGGGTGATTTTCGGGTTAGGCAGAGGAGGGTCTTGGGTATTCTTGGTGGTCCTTGTGTTTGAGATGGTTGCTATTTCTGGTTGCTAAGAATGGAAAAAAAGGAACTGCCTTTTTTTTGTGTGCGCGCGTGTGTGTGTGTTTTTGGGGTTATGCAGGAAAGTTTTTCTTTTGTGCTTGATGAGGTAGGTAAAGGGGTATATGTTAGCCCTGGGTAGGTCCTTAGGTAGGGTGTATATTAAAAGAACTAATAGGATTTTATATTATATATGATAGTAGGAACCGAAGAAGTGTACTACAGTTGACTTTAAAAAAAAAATTATTAAATATGTAATATTATATATATATATATATATATATATATTAAAATATGGGTGGGTTAGGTCAAGTTTGGCAGGTTTGTAATTTTATGACTCAAACCCAACCCGAACCGCTATTGAATAAAAAAAATTGTAACCCAACCCAAAAAAAATTTTGGGTTGGGTCGGGTCGGGTTTGACAGGTTGGCGAGTTTTCTGCATACCCATATCGGTAGGTGTAGAAAAATCGAGATTTTCATTTGGGGTTTTTGGGAGCTATTCCTATGTTGGTTTGGTTGGGGTCTTTTTTATTATTATTATTATTAAGAAAATAACATGTATTTGTCATTTAGAAAGTTATACAACAAATTACTTGATATAAAATGCATTACTTTGAATTCACCTCTTATATCAAGAATGAATTACACTTATTAATACTTATTCAATAATTTTAAAATTATACAAATCCTAACATTGTTATCTAAAACAAAATAACACAAAGAAAAGTAAAACAAATACACAAGTTTTATTTCTACACAATATCAACATACCAAAATATAAAACAAAATTTCAAATGACTTATTGGATAATTCATTTGACAAAGAATAAAAATATATAAGAAATTTACAATCTTGAAAATTAATTTTATAATCTATTGTCAATTGTGGTTGGCACTCAATTTCAATTTGATATATATATTAAAGTTCCATTGTTTACTTATTTATACATGATCTCTTTTATGAATATCATATCGTTGTTAAGCAACACACACTCTAGGAAATATCATAATTTATTTTGAAAAGCTATTTATTTTGGACAAAAATTGTTAAAAAATAGGTCTAAGCATTCATAATTTATGTTAATTTGATACTTTGGCTTTACTATTTTCATACTTGTGAATGTTTCTCACACATGCCTACAATTTTAAATTTATGTTTTTAAATATACTTTAACTAAATTATCTTGGCAGGTACTTTCCTATTTGATATCTAAAAATCTTTACTTATTACAGAATGCTCAATCATTCATCTTTCAATTAATTACCATACAGTCATGTAAATGTCTCAGTTGTTTCCTTAAAGCTCATAACAAACAATTAAACCAATATTGTCTTAATTTTATTATTTTTTTACCCCAAAAAAAAAGTTTTAAAAAATAGTTCGGGTTCGGGTCGGGTTGACCCAAAAAAAAAAAAACACGGGCCGGATCACAGGTCAACCCGTTTTTTCTTTGAGTCAAAAAAATTGGGCTCGGGTCAGGTATTTTTCAGGTCGGGTCAGGTCGAGTCAGAAAATTCTGACCCATTTTGCCATGTTTAGGTCTTTTTGGTAGAGGTTAGGAAACTTAGATGGTGAAAACCAAAAATGGGAAAGGCCCAGTTAAACTTGGGAATGGAGAGAATTTTTCTTTGGGTGGTGGGTGCCTCCCAAGGGTGCATATTCATGTTCCTCTTATTATGGTAAAAGGGAAAGTGAATGTTTTTATATGTGAATAAAAGTGGAATTGGATTAAAATGTGGAGTGTAACCCTTTGAAGTCAAAGAAAATTTTCTAGCAATTTGGGACCATCCTTAATTCACCCAAGCAAAGGATTAGAACTTGGACTATAGTACACTTAAGAACAGTGTGGACTTTAAATCAACAATTAATAATTCACAAAAAAACATTAATGTAGGTGGACAATTTAGTGACCCAATCCTTGTTGTCCAAGTCTTGGTCCAAAAAGTCCAACACAATGAATTTTTGTAGAGTATGGGCTAAAGAACTTGATTTCAGTTAGTTTAAACGGTTTGCTGCATGGATTAAGGGAATACAAGAACAGGAACAAAATGCCACTGTGTTGAAAAGTTCCCAAAAATGATAAGGCTAAAAACTTGATTATTGCATACAAATTCATGCCCTAGGATTCCTTTTTTTTTTTTTGGTGCTCCAGTCCTCCCTTTTTTATGAGGACTTATACATATTATATAGGCCTCTTCTTATCATCCTGGCTTTACACTTGTCGATCATCCAAACCCTTACTTGAGCACCTATCCCATCAGACACCCCTCTCAGTCCTTTGTGAGTAACGGAAGCCAAGGTAGCACTGTTCAGGGGTCTTATCCACATTAATACGGCCAGGAGAGTAGTTGTAATGCATTTAATGAGGCGGTGGCAACCTTTGCTGAGATATTTCGGGCTTCCTTCCTTTTTACGTATTTAGAAGATGGGCTGTAGTGGCTTAGATGTACCTTTGCTCCGGATTTTGCTTTATCTGAGGAGAAATTACTCCTCGGAAATGCTTTCTTTGCCCTAGTGGGTCTGAATAAGGATTACTTGAGTCACACCGTCTCCTCAGATGGGCCGCATCCTCGGACGGGCCTAGGACCCAACCTGTTATTTTGGGCCGGTCCCCACAATTAACATTCCCATTAATTAAAAGAAATTAACTTGATTTCTAAATAAATTACATTTATGACTTAAGAAAATTAAGGGACCAAAGTAAATGGACCAAAATAAGAACATAACATATAATTTATGAAAATCAATTAAATTTCTTAATCAATTTTGACGTGTGATCCTCAATGGCATGTTTGATTAAAAAGTCCCAAAATTGTACAAATTTCCTGCGAAAATCATACTAAAAATTTAGCACGCATTACATAGAAAATTATGTACTTTTTTTGCAGTTAATTTGCAAAATGTGTAATTTCATAAATTAAGTGACATCTCACATAATTCTTACCTGATTTTTGCCCATGAGCAATCAAATTACAGGGAATTTCATGGTTTTAATGATAACACCAAAATTAATCCAATCACATGGATAGATTTCAAATGAAGCTCAATCAAATTTACTCAACCACATAGAAATTGCTAAAAATCAACAAAAAATGTGGTCTAACTATTAATATCATGAAATTCCTTAATTTAAGACTGTGGTAGGCCCTTATGTATTTTTGGGCTAGACTGCTTCTTGCTACGTTGTAGCCCAATAGTTCTAGGGTGAGAGAGTTGAGATTGGCTCGATTGAAACTCACCTCAAGCCAACTTATGCGCAAGCTAGGATCCCTTCCCCAAGATCTTGATCACTCGTTTACGGCAAAGGACGCTGTTATAAAAAATGTTATGGCAGGAGGCACATAATATGATGTGGATACGTTTATTGCTAACAAAATATTACTCTTAAACCAATTTCTTAACAAGAGAACACGACTATGTGAATATAGTAGAAGTACGATTAATGCTTAATTAATCACAATAAAAGAAAGGAAGGGGGATTAGTCTACTGTAAGGTTCCTCAACAGATTAAGTCCTAGAAGGGAACTAGTATCCAATGTAAGCAATCTCACAGGGATATCCTGCCATAGAAATTGCTTACTTTGAAAGAATGGACCTAAATGGCTTAATCCCAAGTCCTTTAACTTGCTAGAGAGTAGGCTATTGAGAGGGAGAGAAGGAAATAGCCTATTGGTGCATGCCTTATTGCACTCTTGTTTCTCACTTTTCCTTTTACCCTCTTTGTTTTCCGTTGTTTTTTTCTTGCTATTTTTCTCACACGTTTCTTTTTACTTCTTACCCTTTTGTCCTTGTTCCATTGCCCCTTGCTATGTACAGTTAAGGCCATTTTATACTGCCTTCCGTGATGGGTTTTACTGTTTTACCCCTCACCTACTTTTGGCCTGGTGTGGGTGTCCTTCCTGGGCCACCCACTAGTTTGTCGGCCATTCAGCCAGCACCACTACCTTGTGTTGGCTACGCCACGTTCCATTCCCGGAAAAAGGAGTTTTTGTTTTATTTTCTTGCCTTCCATGCTGTTCTCATCCAAATAAAGATTGGTTATTCTCTTTTACTAATTCGTATGGTATGCACCTAGTGATTCCAGCTTATCTTTTCCCTTTTTAGGTGATTTGTCACCCTAGCAGGACATTTCCTCTAAAAGAGATTTAAGCAGGAATCCCAGAATAGACTTTCCCTTTCTCCCTACCGCCAAACCATACTCTCTCTTACCTTTGACCCATGGCCCATTACACCTATAGTGGCTAATGGAAATATACATGTACACAACGGAAAATTTAACGAATCTACTTCTACTTCATTCATAATTGATAACATGTACTATGTAAATTTCAGAATATATGAACAAGAGAGCGCACCTTGGTGTAGTGAATTTCAAAACAAAGATCAGAAGTTCTTGAGAATATTTTTAATCTTCACTCCAATTCCACTAATGCCCAAGATGTGTGTTCTCTCAATCAGTTAAATGAATTTGTTCAATAGAGAATTAGAGAGTGTCCAACACTCTCATACACCATTCATGTTCTTAAAAAATTATATATGTTTCTCTCCTTATAACTGATTATCTAATTGGGCTAGCTTTTTGGGTCTTTCCAATTGGGCTTTAGTATGTGGCTTGGAGTGGGACCAAAAGAGAACAAATAAGACTCTAGCTCCAATGGGCCTTGGGCTTTTCTATCAACTCTTGACAAGTCCAAAGTTACTATTAATTATATTTAATATCACTATATAAATATAATTGCACTCTAGGCCTTATTAATAAATTATATCCCAAAACTTTATTGTACATGCAACTCCTTCATAAAATATTCATAGTAATACAAAGTCATGAATAAAGACTGTCACTTTGTGAGTTACTACATCTTAATCCTTGAGTACTATATTTAATCATTTTAAGTTATTCACCATATATTTATGAAATCCAATTTCATAAATATATACTTTAGTAATTTTTTACTAAAGTGGTTAGGCCTAACTCTCTGAATAACTGAACCTATTAAACTTATTTCAAGGGAATATTTTATATCTTCGTTAAGACACTATGAATTCCATCTTGAGAATATATGTTCCATCAACACTAAATGTGACTGCCCAACATACTGAGGTTTTGACCGTTATATTAGATCTCACTCCTGATATATCAAAGCAACCTACATTCCATGATCATGTCCATTATTCTCTCAGGATTAAGAGTTCACGCAAATAGAAGTTGTGAGATTTATTATTTAATTGATAGTCGTTAGGAGAATAATAAATTTCACTGCAGTCTAATTCAATATATCTTAACTCTTAAAACATATCAACATATCAACTAGAAGTCACCACTTCCATGATCAAGACAAATCATCTTAGTTGATATGTTATAGTTTTCGCAGATGAAACGCCCAATTTCACCACCAACTACGAACTAAATTCTGAGTTTACAAAGAACTTGTGATTTATATCTTCTGTGACTTTTCACATAAATCACATACTATGCATCTCATGGATTATATGATAATGTCTGAATATTCATATTACAATCATTTTAGATAAGAATAAAGCAACTTTATTAATCACAATATTAAGTCATACATCATTTAATACATGGCATCTTACAATAGGATTTAAGGGCACTAATCCTAACAATGGCTGGGTACAAGTGGGTGGTGCTAAAGCCTTATGCGTGCTCCACTCCCATATGAATCCATGGCTTGTTTGCCATTCATGCGTTTGCCATTGCCTGTGGATTTATTTGGTCCATTTGCGCATCTTGTTGCTTATTTTTAACCTATAATGGTGTGGATGAGTCACAGGGTTTTCATTCTCTGCATCTCGTTTCTTCCTTAGGCTGGGCTTTGCTCGAGTATGGGTCCTTCCTTCCTTAATCCAGCCCCTGCCTTCTTTGTGGGTCGACTAACACTTTTGCCATGCCGCTCCATTACTTTTTCCATGTTATCATTTAACTTGTGCTTGCTAGGCCTCCTTTATGCATGCCATATACTTTTTCCTTTACTTAGTTCACATTGCCCAGTGCTTCTGCTGGGCTTATTCTCATACTATCTTGGGCTTCCTTGGGCCATTTTATCCCTTTGGGCATCCTCAACCCACTTCATTCTCTTGGGCATCCTCAGCCCATTCCATTCCTACATTCCTATGAGCTTTTGCTAAATCTTTCAGGCTTCCCTAGCCCAATTACCATACCATTTACTGATTCCTTTCTTTGGGCTTCTTCAACCCATTTTTGCTTGCTTTCCATTTCTTATGATACCCATGGGCTTACTACTTCTTCCTCTGGGCTCCCTTGGGCCCGTTTACTTTCTTTATGGCCTTCTTACTACTTTATAAGCCTATGGACCATTATTTCTTCCATTTGAGTTTAATGTTTTTTTTTTCTTACCTTGCTAACTCTTCTTCCTTCAACCTTTTTATATTGTTGGGCTTCTTCTTGTTATTGGGCCTTTTTGCCAAAGTGGGCATATGAATTGCTCTTGTGGTTCATATGCGAAAAAAGTCTTTTCTTCTTCTTTCTTTTTTTTTTTTTTTTTGTTGTGTTGGGCCCCACCTTATTTTCTTTCTTACTGTGAACAGTGTTATCTCTTTGGATTTTCCAGTTTAGCAGTTATTTTGAAACACAGCTTCTGCTTCATTAATACGATGCTTCTTTTGACGGTTGACCCATTGTATCCTTTCACGTCATCTTTATTGTCATTAGTATTGAATCTCATTCCCTTTCTAACATTCGTATGGAATGCCTTTTCATTCCCTCTTTTCTTCACTGTGTCTCTTTCTCAAACACTCTCACCTATCTACTTCGACCGAACATCCCATCATGACATTGGTGAAATGTGAGGGTTCTTCCTGCCAAAAAGGGAAAGAAATCGGCACCAACAATCCTGCCACCAAAACCGTAGGCGAGGACACTCCCCTCTCCGAATCAGAATACTCTGGGGAGGAGGAAGTGGGTCACTATCTGGATAGTGAGTGTGCTTCTCTCATCAATCCGTGGTATGATACCCATATGCATTTCTCGATGGTGCCTAGTGATTATTTGTTCCACTGCCAAGTCATATGTGGCTCTCTATTTGCCATCGTGACACAGAGGTGTCTTGGGTCCCTTTGGCTTCTTCTATCCCCAATCTCGATATATGCCAAGGAAACTCACTCCCCGTGCCCATTCTTTTCAAATTTGAGTCGGGTACTTCTTTGGTTTTGAAGGAGTAGGTAGATAAGGAGTTGTCCGATACAAGTTTCATGGCGACATTGCAACAGGCTGGTGTATTAAAGGCTATCATCTCGTAGCATTGCTTGTCCAACTATATGGACTTGTTTAATCTCTGCCATTTGTTCCGTCGATGGTGCACTGCTACCCATACCTTCTTCCTTTCCTATGGCAAGATCACTGTGACTTTGGAGGATGTGGCAAATCAACTATAGTTGCCCATTCTTAATGATGTGGACCCAAATGACATGGAATTCTTTCCTAAGGAGAAGGCCGTGGTGGCCGAGTTAAAGAAAGGGATGGGGGGCAACGCAAAGTTGTCGCATTGGGTTGGGGCTTTCTCCAAGGCTTTCGATGTAGTTTGCCGAGCAACCTTTGTTATGTTCTAGCTCTGTAAGTTCATCTTTGGCTCTCACCCTCATTATACTGTAAAGCCTCTCTATTTCTATTTAGCTGTAAAGATTTCTGCTGGGGTGAGTCTGCCACTAGCCCCCATGTTTCTGGGTCATTTGTGTGTGCAGTTAGATATTTTACAGAGTGATGAAAAGTAGGCGTGTTTCTGCCATATAGTTACTGCTTCTATCCATAGTAGTATCTTGCAACATCTGCTATGGGAACATTGTGCTAGGCACTTGGTTAAGTGCAAGTCTGTTCATTTTGCCAAAGAGAAGTATCGTTCATGTTCGAAGGTTATTACTAACTTTCGTGATCGTTTTGTGTTTGACTTTCCATTGGCTTACCGCTGGGTTGGGTTGAAATTGTTTGGACATCTTGTCATAGAGTTCTTTGATAAAGGAGTTAGTTTTTGTTAGAGAGCATACAGTAATCTAGGCATTAGTTACACGTGTACTGATTCAGTTATGGATCTCTTTACTGATACAGTTAGGACCACCACCCCGTTAACTGCTTTTAATGAGAGGGGGATTACGTATTTGGTGGCCACCAATGCTGGGTGGATGCCTTACCTTGCTGATAAGGGGGTCCGATTTATGCATTATTCAGCCAATAAAGTGAGAAGGCAGTTTGGGCTGGATCAAAACATTCCTTATGATTTCTCTACCATCCTAGAGTTTGCCACTTTTGTTCGACCATTCTTGTGGCCTAATGCCTTTGAGTTTTAGAGAAAGCACTATACAGCAATCACTATACCAGGTTTGCAAAGAGAGGGTCTTTGTACCGTGATGATGCATAGGTATTGGCAAGCTGTGATGACTTCGTTTAAGTAGGAGTTGTTAGGCAACCATGGGTTTTCTCTCATTCCTCCTTATGGTCTTCACGCTATCATTCTTGCCAACCCTTGGTTATTACTTCCCACCAAGTCTGTGGTAGTGTATGCTAGGAAGCAGTTTGGTCAACTATATTTGAGTGGTAGGCAAAGGAAAAGGGGTGGTACTTGTATGCTGGGGAATACCCTACAGGTTGGGAGAAGAAAGTGAAGGTGGTGAACCTTCCCACACCTACGAAGAAGGGTTCGGTGTCTCGGTCCGCCAAGCCCAAGTCTGCCCAGAAAGGTGATGACTCTTCTAAGACTTGTTTTGATATTGTTTCTTATGAGGGTCGTCTTCCTCCCACAAGTAATATAGTCCTTGAGGGTTCTCTTCCCCCTTCTACTCGTACTCGTTCCAGTAGGTGCCCTACTATAGGCAAGCCTAAGCCGTTGCCCCACAACCATCCACGAATGCCTCTCTTTCTAGCAGGACCAGAGGCAATAAAAGGAAGACATCCCCACCACCTCCGTCTACCACCACTAAGAAGAGAGTATGTTATCTCTAACCTTACTTCTTCTTCATTTTTTCTTATTCATGGGATCATTCTTGCAGTATAATTGCACATGCATGCTCACTTATCTCCTTTCTTTCTCTCTCTCTCTCTCTTTTTTTTTTTTTTTTTTTGTTGCTTCTTGGCAGTCTTAGCATAAGGAGGATACTTCTGCCACCCACCTTATTTTGCTTGCCAAGCTTGAGTTGGAGGTATATCCCTTCCTTTTGCATGCATTCCCATTGTCATGTGGTACTATGTGCTCTCCCCTTTTTTCTTTTCTTTTCTCTTACCATCATTTCACTCTTCACTCTTCTCTTCCTTTCTTCTTATTTTTAGGCTAACCCTGAGCCCCTTTTTGTATATCAACCTACGACCGAGGATATCTCTGCCGCTATGAGCATACCTATGGAAGGTTTCTTCAATGGGGTGAATGTCGTGGTTAAGGCCATGGCCTCTGCTTCTGTTGCTGCATAGGGAGTTTCTACCGAGGCTCCAATTCCTTCACATGAGCCTAGTCCTGTTGAGGAAAGTACCCAAACCGAGAGAGTTAGTGAGTCCGTACCTATTCCTATCGAGATCCTTACTCCTTAAAAAGGAGTTACTCCTGCGGGTGCATCTTAGACTGAGAGTGCTTCTCCTGTTACTCCTCTTGTCATCTCTACTAGTGATCCCTTTGCTGCTCTCTCTCAGGCCGTGAAGGATG
Source organism: Quercus rubra (assembly GCA_035136125.1). Lineage (NCBI taxonomy): Eukaryota > Viridiplantae > Streptophyta > Magnoliopsida > Fagales > Fagaceae > Quercus > Quercus rubra. Next base: position 71,905,099 of record CM068733.1, read on the forward strand.
GCTCCTCCCTAGTGGTCATGCCTTCATCTATTCCCAGTTCTACCACTAGAGGGCTTGATGCAAATTTGTCTTTTGATGAGGGATATGAGGAGGTTGAGACTATGGGTATGTGTCTTTTACCCTTGTTGGACCTTCTCTCTTTCTTTTTTTTTTCTTTTTTTTTTTTTGTAACTTCCCAATGTAACTCTTTGATTAGTTTGTATGTTCTCTCCCTTAGCCATAAATATTCTTGAGGAGCCCAAAACTACAGCAGAAATTGCGATGCCTATAGCCCCCACTTCTGCCACACCTGTAACCCCTACTTCTACGGGTCTTGGTACTTTTTCTTTGTCCCATATCTTCTCTAATCTTCGTTACGAATTCATTCCTTCATTTTGCCCACCCCTCATGCCTTATTTCATGTTTCTCTATATGTCCGATTCCTATTGAGGTGGCTCCACCCTAATGGTTTGAGGTTGGCAATAGTTCTACTACAGCTCTTGATCCAGCGAGTGAGGCTGCTGCTTTCTTCATTCGGTTTAATCAGCCCGAGGTCAACAATCTTGATCCTACGAATTTCTAGGGTGATGGAGCTCTTTATGTTGATTTTTATGACTTTCGGATTCCTGGGGAATGCATTTCCCATTTTAAGGCAGTTTATAACAACCATGGAGACTTCATGCAGGGGTTTCTTCTTGGCCGATCTACGAGAGAGCATTTCCTTAAGTTATTAGGGAGCATGATGAACAATATCGAGCATAACTTCATCGACACCATGTCTGCCGAGAGGATTTTGTAGTGGAGGGCTGTAGTTTAGGAGTTTATTAGAGTTGGCTTTGCTATGGAGTTCATGCTAGACCACCTGCAAGAGATTTCTCGAACGTTCTTTACAAAGAAGTTTCAGCCTGTTGTGGATGTCATAGATGCTAGCATTAAGGCTTTGAAGAAGGAGGTGGTAGACTTGGAGGATGATTTTGATAAAGAAATGTGCAGGGAAAACCCCATGCATGTGTGTAGATATTGCATTTTGTACCCCTTACGACACGGGCTCCCATTCCCTAATAATGTTGAATTCTAAGACCCAAGGTTGTTTTAGAGCCCAATCAGATGTTAAATTGACTTGAGAAATTTTAAAATGAAAAGTATAACTTTTAATGAGTAGATAAATTTATTTTTGGAAAAATAAGGCCAAGGAAACCCTCGCTATGTGCACGTAAGAATTGGCCTACGCACACAGTTTTCTGCAAGCGCACGTAAGCACGATCCTGTGCATGCATAGTGAATTCCAAAAATCAAACAAGGCAAGTTTTTTACATTAATTTTGAAGTTTGGAACAAATCCCACATCATTTGGGAGTCATTCCAAACCCCTATTTTCACACTATAAGTAACCTTACGTGGTATATTTTCAAACACATAGAAAAGACACAAAAAAAAAAAAAAAAAAAAAAAAAAAAAACCCATGGGAAAACACTAAGATTCACTAAAAATAGTGAATCAAAGAGAGAGTTTTTTCACCAAACATCCTCAAGTCAATTTTCTTTTGATTCAAGCATTTTCTGGCCTTGATCTTTGAGTTTAATATTACTAATCACTCTTTTATTGAATTGTGAATAGATTTGACTAAAGGGAACAATCAATAATCAAGCTTGAAGAGCTTTTGTTTGAGATATCTAGTCTAAACTTTTCTTTTTTCTATTTTTTTCCTTCTGGCACTTTTAATCTCTCTGCTTTTGTTTGTTTCTTTGTTTGCTTTATGTTTCAATATGTTTATGTAGTCTAGGTTTATGTTTTTGTATGTCTAAAAAGCATGTTGGGATGTTAGATTTAGCATTTTAAATCTTTGCTATGTTTCTAGGATTTTGCGTAGAAACCCACGTGCACATAATCTTGCCTGCACAACAAGCTTGATTATGCGCACGTAGGGTTGTTCATGTGTGTGTATGAACTAGCCCAAAAACCCTAATTTTAATTCTTTTGATTTAGCTTCTGTTTGCACATGCAATGCTTCTGTTTAGGTCCTTTTTCATATATTCATGCTTTTAAGTCTCTCTTTCACATGTTTAATTGCTTGTTTTCCTTTCACATGTTAGAATTAGGGTTTATCTTGTGTTTTCTTTGTTTCGATGCCATGAACATTTATTCACATGCTTACGTATAATGCAATAGGTGCTGAGTTATTGCAAGGTAAATGAGGTAAGTCATGCATTGGTATGACCATGCATTTCAATGATGTTATATGTTTGTTTGATATTTCATTTCGTGCCTAAAAGTTTTGGAATACATGTGATGATCTATGATTGTTTGCCATGCCTATCTTGCTACTTTGGTTTAATGATATATGCTTCTGCCTTGGATGACATATGATAGTAACATGCTAGGGTTTATGTTATGTCATGCTAGATGAATGCTAGGATGATGTGACATGTATGTTAGATGAATGTTAGGCTTTGGTTGATTGCCATGATAGATGTATGTTTAGGGATGATTCATGCCATATTGTGTGTTTAGATGTATGCTAGTGTGTGTGTGTGTGTGAGTATAGATGCAATATAAAGTGTGCCTTTAATAGGGTTAAGACATAAGACACAATGAAGGGATGCCAACCTTAAGGTTGGGCAGTTTTGGATGCCTAACAACTTCCTGAGACCTTACCTTAACTCCGAACCCATATCTTTGGTAGTAAGATTAAAAGGTCCTTCCTCAAGAGGATGCTATATATATGGTTCCTAGACCATTGCAAAAACTAGGTGGCGACTCCCATTTCTGTTGCATCCACAATGTGCATATATACACGGAGCATGCACGTATATGGCCCAAATATGCGCATGATCACTAGGAGCCACCCTACACCCCTCCATGATCACTATAAAAAGGCCCTAAAGGCTCTATTACGAAAGGTTAGAATTTTACTAGAAAATAATGCATCAAAGAGGAAGTTTTTATACTAAAACATCCTCAAGTTAAAGTTTACTTGGTTAGCACCTATTTTGGTCTTGACTTTCGAGTTTTAAGCTTACTAACCATCTTGGTTTTGTTCTTAGTTAAATTGACTAAAGGGAATGGTCAAATCAAAACTATAACGTGTTCTAGTGTTTGAGGTAAAGGTTCAACTTTGTCTCTCTCAATTTTGCTTGTTTATTTTTTAATTTTTTGTGTTTTATAGCTTTAATATCTTCGTCTTTTGTTTAGGATGTCTAGTGTTTGTATTATAAGCATGATAGGTTGTTAGATTTCCAGTTTTTTTTTGTTTGCGCTGATGGTTCCTGGTTTTATGTTTCTAGGCGTGTATGCATGAGCATGCTTTAAGCATGCATACGCATGCACATGGGATGCACATGCATACCTTGTGCATGTGCACACATGCTCGTGCCCAGAAACCCAAATTTAGGTCATTTCATGTTTTGTTTGTTTTATGCAGCTTTCTTTCACATATTTTGTTTCTGTTTCGTTTAGTTTGACATATTCAGGTCTAGAGTTAGTCGAATAACATGTTTTATTTTCCTTAATTGTTAGATGAATGATTAGGGTTTTTTGTCTTTGACAAACAATCTGAACATGCATATGAAAATGAACATGCATTCATGCATAGGTGATGTGATGCTGTGAGGTAAATGAGGTAAGTCATGCATAATTATATGAACATGCATTTGATTAGGATAGCGAACATGTTTGCTTGATGGGTATTTGATGAACATGATGAATATGCTTGTTTGGTGAACATGATGAGTATTCTTAATGCTACTAGCTCCATGACATAATGCCTTATGATATACTTGCTACCCTTGGATATACATGCGCTAGATGAATGGTAGGATTGTATATTATGTATGACAATGGGATGATATGCCATGTTGATTGTTTTAGATACATGTTAGAGTGTGTGTGAGTCTAGAATAACATGTTAGAGGACCTTTTGATGGGATTAAGTTTGGAACACAATGAGTGGAGGCCGACCTACAGGTCGAGTGGGGTTCAGTGGGGTGCCTAACTCCTTCTTATCCCTATACCTTAACTTTGGATATGTGCTTTGGTAAAGATCAGTCCTTCATATAAGGGATTATACTTATGGTTCCTAGACTTAATATAGGTGGTGACTCCATTTATACCCTTTGCTCAGTCCACTCTAGGTCAAAGCGTACTTCCCACGAGGAGGCCCACTCGTTCACGAGGGGTGCTTGCGCCTACAGCTAGTGATGATGGATGGCTATTACGAACCTTGTAGCTCCTAATGGAGATGGATGGAAATTGTAGGGGGAATGCATGAGAATTGTAGGGAAATTGGCTTAATTCAAGGTAGTCACCCCCCATAGAAAAATATTGAGAGAGTGAGAGAGGGGGGGGGGGGGGGGGGAATACACTAAGCAGTGAATTTGTTTATTCTTCAATGAATGGAAATGTGATTACAATTAAGTATTTATAGAATCAAAAAACTGTTCTATTGACCACTTGGCCTTATCCTAATGGTTCTATTATCCCCCATGTGCGTTAATAATTCCAATATGTGTGAAACATAATTAACATGTTTGAAATTGTATCTAACTAACCAACTAACTAACTAAATGCAATATTACAACAATTATTATTTATATACCTATAAGGTTTCCTAACAATGGTTGTTGATAACATGGGAACCGTTGATGAAAATTAAAGGTGGTGGTGGTGGTGGTGGTGGACCGATGGTGGTGATGGTGGTTGATGAGGTCGGTTTGGGTTATTTATTTATTTAATTTAGGAAGCTAAATATGAAAGGCTAATAATTAGGATTTAATTAAAAGAGGTGGGCAGGTGTTAAATTTTTATTGTAGTAGTATAATGTTGGAGTAACGTGGGGTAAAATATTTGAACTGGGTAAATAATTGGTTGTTAAAGTAATTGCTGGTCCACGTTCGTCTGATCGTAAATTATAATGAACGTGCGTGACAGGTGTGGGAAGGTTCAATGAAAGCGCGTAAATTGAAGACTTTGATAATTCAGAAGAAAAAAAAAATGAAGACTTTGATAGCTGTCGTATTTAATAATAATAGCAACTGGTTCTAGAATGAATGATTAGTCTTTGCTAGTGGATCCCACTCTCAGGGAAGTGGTTAGTCTTTCGCAATTTGACGTTACAAATGTCTACCCACGAGGCGCCCATCGTGGAATACTCCTAGTTCCTATTGGAAAGTAAATGATTCTTTAAAATAAAAAATTGATAACTTAATTTTTTTTTTTTTTGAAAAATTGATAACTTTAATAACTTTCACATCTGGCGCATTTATTTTTTGTTAACGAAAGGGTTGGAGGAGCTATTGTCAAGGGAGGGGCTTTTTTTATTATTATTATTATTATTATTATTATTACGCTCCTAAAGGACATAAAAGAAAGAGATGATAGAAAATAGGAAGGATAGCAGTGATTTTAATTTCCCTTATTTATATTTGATTGAGAGATGAAAAAGTAATTAGATAGAAAATATAGTTTATATAATTTACCCATATGTCTTTGTTAAATAAAGAAAATAACAAACTATATTCTTATTAAAAGTTGTTTATAGAATTATTTGCGGACATTTCATTAATTAATATATATATATATATATATATATATATATAAAAAGAACCCAAAACATATGAAGTTAAAAAAAAAAAAAAGAACCATTAAAAAATTGAGGGAAACAAGAAAAAAAAAAAGAATGAAAAGTCAGAAATCTAGTTAGTTGGGAATAGAACGTTGCATAGTTCTAAAAAAATAGGACTTTGCACAGTAATGGAAAACAAAAAACCAAAAAAGGAAAAAAAGGAAAAAGTAAGAAGAAGAAGTGAAGAACATTGCAGGAACATTTTTGTCTAAATAACTGGTCCATTTCTCTACCCAGTTTTTTCTCCATTTTGAAGAGAAAACTTTTTGATATGTGATGAGTCAGAAATTTATGATCATCACTAAGCGGAGATCGTCATTAACTTAAAGAAGAAGTTACACATTTATTACGCTCATTGATGACGAAATGTAACAGACGAAGCAATGGTCACAAAATGAGCTGTGAACTTCAGATAAAGATTTTGTAACGCAATAATCGTTGAGCATAAATACAGCGAATTATTACCCATTAATGATACACAAATACTCTATGAAATCACTCTCCACTCTTTTTCTCTCTAGAATGTTTCTCACTTATTGACTAAAGCATTGGAGGCAGTTTGGCTGACACCACACTAGCGTGTTACTCTTCCACCTAGTTCATTCTTGTAGGTTTTTCTCCAACAGAGACGACCCTAATCACAGCTTCGTCCATCCGCTACGACGAGGAGCTCAATTGCTGATTTTTTGCATCATCAGTTTGGCGCCGTCTGTGGGAAACGCTATTCATTCAAGTCATCTTTCCCAGTGACAAAAAAGTTCCTCAAAGTACAGGATGGAAGCAGAGATTGCACCTTAGCCAGATGCTGTACGTCACCTGATTCAATAAGGAGCTGCAATAGGTAGATGAAGCTGAAGATCAAGTTATCCTAACAAATTTCCAAGAAGGGTTGCTTTCAGGAGATTTCATCTTCTCAATCACTAAAAGTCCACCAAAAACAATTGTGGAGTTGCTCCATAAAGCTTAGAAGTACATGAATGCAAAAGATGTGGTGCTCGCAAAAGAAATGAAAGGAAAAAGGAAGAGAGACAAAGGAAAAACCAGCAATTGTGATAAGAAGAAAGAAACACGAAATGTTGGGCAGACCATAGGGAAAAAGAAGGAACTTCCAGACAGGAAACCCAAGTTCACTAACTTCACTCCTCTAATAATGTCAATTGAGCAAGTCCTTATGTAGATAAGGGACGATCCCCCTTGCAATGGCCAAAGCCAATTAGTACTCTAGTAAAAAGAAGAGACAAGAGCAAGTACTGTAAGTTCCACCAGGACCACAAGCATCGTACTAATGAGTGTAGGCATTTGAAAGACCAAGTGGAGACTTTAATCCGACAAAGGAAGTTATAGAAGTACGTCAGGAAGACAGAGCCCTACAGATACCAACAGAAGGACGATCCGGACAGAACTCAGGCAGTAGGAGATAGCAAACCCCCTGCAGGAAAGATAAAGACGATCTTGAGAGGACTAATCGTAGGCGGAACACTGAAGTCCCTGAAAAAAGCATATGGGAGAGAAATAAACAACATCCGTTCCTCCATTGAATATGCCAAAGAATGACGAGCTTGATATTGTCTTCTCAGAGAAAGACGGTCACGCCATCAAGCAACCTCATGACGATCCACTGGTAATCATACTCAGAGTAGAAGAATTCAACATTTAGCGAGTGCTCATCGACAATGGAAGCTTAGCAAACATTATCTACTTGCTTACATTTCAGTAGATCAAACTAGATAAGAAAAAGATTAGGCCTTTCACCTCTCTTTTGGTAAGCGTCACAGAATTGTCCTTAGGGGCATCGTCACTTTGACTATAATTGCAGGCACATACCCAACATAGGTCACCAAGGAAATTGATTTCCTCGTAGTTGATTGCCTTTCAATATACAATATCATCTTGGGGAGACCTGCACTTAACAGGCTAAAAGCAGCGACGTCAACATATTACTTGAAGGTGAAGCTCTCCAGAACCCATGGGGTAGGAGAAATCAGAGGAGACCAAGTATTGGCAAGAGAGTGCTACCAAGCTGCCTTAGCATCTGGGGAGAACCACACATAGGTGATCAATGAACCAGAGCCTATGTCCGAACTGTTAGAAATACCACAAGAAGTTAAGATCGTCCCTAGAGATTCGACGAAGGTATTGAAGATCGGAATAGCACTCCCAACTTTAGAGAAAGAGAAGATGATCTCCTTCTTAAGGGCAAACCAAGATGTTTTCACTAGAAACACGAAGATATGCCCAGGATTGATAGCAAGATCATACAACATCATTTCAATGTCAACCCAAAATGCAAACTCGTACAATAGAAAAGGAGAATATTTGCACCAGAGCTTAATAAAGCTGTAACTGAAGAAGTAAAGAAGCTACTAAAAGCCGATTTCATCAAGGAAGTCTTCTATCCAGATTGGCTAGCAAACATGGTCATGGTAAAGAAGAGCAATGGCAAGTGGAGAATGTGCGTCGACTGCTAGACTTAACTACTGGACACAAACTCTTAAGTTTCATGGATGCATTCTCTGGATACAACCAAATTCTTATGGACGAAGATGATCAAGAGAAGACTTCATTTGTTACCAGCCAAGGGTTGTATTGCTACAAGGTTATGCCCTTTGGATTAAAGAACACAAGAGCCATATACCAAAGATTGGTGAATCGTATGTTCTCTCACCAGATTGGAAGGAATATGGAGGTATACGTAGACGATATGCTGGTGAAAAGCAAAGACGAAGCTAATCACTTGGACGATCTAAAAGGAACTTTTGGCACACTACGCAAGTACAATATGAAATTAAACCCTACGAGATGTGTTTTTGCTATTGCTTCAGGTTAGTTCTTGGGATTCATGGTGTCCCAATGAGGTATAGAGGCAAATCCAGACATAGTAAAAGCCATTATCGAGGTCAAATCACCAAAAACAGTGAAGGAGGTGTAGAGCCTAACAGGAAAGGTTGCAGCCCTAAACAGATTCATCTTTAAGGCAACGAAAAAGTGCATGCCATTCTTCAAGGTAACGAAAAAGTGCATGCCATTCTTCAAGGTAATGAAAAAAGCCTTTCAGTGAATTGACGAATGCGAGGAAGCCCTTGCCAAGTTAAAGGAGTACTTGACGAAGCCACCTCTGTTAAGCCCCTTGGTGATGGGAGAGAAGTTGTACCTCTACTTAGCAGTATCCAACATTGCAGTAAGTTCAGCATTGATCAGAGAAGAAAGGAACGTCCAAAATCCAATCTATTATACCAGCCAAGCATTCCAAGGAAGCCCTTGCCAAGTTAAAGGAGTACTTGACGAAGCCACCTCTGTTAAGCCCCTTGGTGATGGGAGAGAAGTTGTACCTCTATTTAGCAGTATCCAACATTGCAGTAAGTTCAGCATTGATCAGAGAAGAAAGGAACGTCCAAAATCCAATCTATTATACCAGCCAAGCATTCCAAGGAGCAGAGGCAAGTTACACAAAGATGGAAAGATAGCTTTCGCATTATTGGTTGCCTCTAGAAAAGTCCGTCCTCATTTCCAAGCACACCACATCGTTGGCATGACAGACCAACCCATAAGAAAGACGATGAACAAGATAGATGCAGCAGGATGACTCATTCAATGAGCGATTGAATTGGGCCAACTTGACATCAAATATCGGCCCTGAGTAGCAATCAAAGCCCAAGTGCTAGCAGACTTCATTGCAAAATTCACTTACCCCTATAAGGAAGAAAAACTTCTAGGGAAACATAAACGGTCCAAACAAATGGGTTTACCTCGAAGAAAGTGGGAGGAGCAGGAGTAATGCTCATATCTCCAGAAAAAGAAACATTGAAGTATGTAGTTAGATTGTGATTCCCAGTAACGAATAACAAGGCAGAGTACGAAGCATTGCTAACGGGGCTAAGTCTAGCAAAAGCTTAAGGAGCAAAGAATCTTATCATCCAAGTTGATTCTTAGCTAATAATTGGACAAGTGAAGGGAGATTATGAAGCTAAAGAAGAGAGGATGCAGAAGGTCTTAAAGATTGTCTGACGACTCTCATAACATTTTGACAGCCTAGACTTTATGCAAATCCTTTTGGCCAAAAACGCAAAAGCTGAATTTCTAGCAAGCTTGGCCTTGTTAGATGACTACAATATGACCTCTGAACTATGTGTAGAGATAGGGGGCAGCCAAGCACAGAAGATGAACAAGTTTTAAAGATAAAAGAACAAGATGAGTGGATGACTCCCATCGTCCTTTACTTAAGAGACGGATGGCTCCCTCAAGATAAGACAGAAGCAAGGAAGATACAGATCGGAACAGCTCGCTTTGTCATTATTGATGACGTGCTGTACAGACGAGGATACTTACTCCCCTATCTACGATGTGCCAGCTCAGAAGAACTAGATTATGTGCTCTACGAGATACACAAGGGAATTTGTGGAAATCACGCTAGGGCAAGATCTTTAGTAGGAAAGGTGCTCAGAGCAGGATATTATGGCCAACTTTACAAAAGGACGCATACAACATCGTCATAGCATGCGATAAGTATCAATGCTTCGCAAATGTCCATACAAGACCAGGAAAGACGATGACACCCATATCTTCACCATAGCCCTTAGCCCATTGTGGATTTGACATTATGGGCCCATTCCTTTTAGGGAAGAAGCAACTCAGATTTCTAATCATCGCAATTGATTACTTCACAAAATGGGTAGAGACAGAACGAGTGACAACGATAACGGAGGTTAAAGTCACAAGTTTTTATGGAAAAACATCATCTATAGGTTTAGAGTCCCACATTCTTAATATCAGACAATGGAAAGTAGTTTGACAATCCTAAGTTTCAAAAATTTTGTTAAGACTTATGAGTTAAGAACCATAACTCTTCAGCAAGACACCCTCAGGCCAATGACCAGACAGAAGTGACGAACAAAAGCTTGCTCAAAATAATCAAAACTTGGCTTGAGGGGGCAAAGGGGGCATGGCCTGAAGAACTACAAAATGTCCTTTGGGCATATAGGATGACCACAAGAGTTCCAACAAGAGAAACACCATTCAGACTGACATTTGGCAATAAGACCATCATACTAGTGGAAGTGGGATTGACGAGATTTTGAGTTAAAACTTATGATGACCAGAAGAACTAGTAGGAGCTTAACAGCAATCTGGACCTAATTGATGAAGTTAAAGAAGAAGTTATGAAGCGAATGGTTAAACACAAGGAAGTAATGGCCAGATACTACAACAGAAAGGTTAAGGTACGCAGGTTCAACGTAGGAGACCTCATCCTTCGGAAGGTATCATAGGCAACAAAGGACCCATTCCAAGGAAAATAGGGACCAACCTGGGAAGGCCCTTACGAAGTAATCCGTCACTCCAGAGAAGGTTGCTACTACCTAAAGTCCTTAGACGGCCAAGAATTACCTCAACCATGGAACATAGAACACTTGAAGAAATACTACCAGTAAGGAATGCTTTACATTTCAAGTTGCCTAATCTTTATATCAGTATGGATACAGCTATTACTTTCATCATTCGTAGATCAATAATACATGAAAGCATTATCCATGCGTATTTATCAATGATTATCTATGAGTCATTTATCAATGAAAATGTGTGCAACACTTAGGAGTCATCCTGGGGACCTCCGTCATTAAAATTCTAAAAGCTATTCATACACAGCCAATGACGTCATAGCCATCAACGTTGTTAATATACAACTACCAAAGTCGACTAAATCAGAGTTGTTTAAACACAGCTAATATGATCATCATTCAAGAACGAATAAACCAAAAAATAAAATAAAATGGTTAACCTAAAGATGCTCCAATACCACGACTTTAAGTCATGAGTACAGTGCAACATTGTCATTCAAACATGACTCAATAAAAAGTTGTTCAAACACAGCTAAAAAATACTAAGTTGTTCAAACACAACTAAGATCGTCATTCAAACCTGACTCAATAAAAAGATGTTCAAACACAGCTAAAAAAACACTAAGTTGTTCAAACACAACTAAAATTGTCATTCAAACATGACTTAATAAAATGTTGTTCAAACATAGTAAAAAATACTAAGTTTTTCAAACACAACTAAGATCATCATTCAAACATGACTCAATAAAAAGCTGGCCAAACACAACTAAAAAATACTAAGTTGTTCAAACACAACTAAGATCGTCATTCAAACCTAACTCAATAAAAAGATGTTCAAACACAGCTAAAAAATACTAAGTTGTTCAAACAAAACTAAAATTGTCATTCAAACATGACTTAATAAAAAGCTGTTTAAACGCAGCTAAAAATACTAAGTTGTTCAAACACAATTAAGATCGTCATTCAAACTTGACTCAATAAAATGTTGTTCAAACACAGCTAAAAAATACTAAGTTGTTCAAACACAACTAAGATCATCATTCAAACATGACTCAGTAAAAAGTTGTTCAAACACAGCTAAAAAAAAAAAAAGTTGTTCAAACACAACTAAGATCGTCTTTCAAACACAACTAAGATCGTCTTTCAAACTTGACTCAATAAAATGTTGTTCAAACACAGCTAAAAAAATACTAAGTTGTTCAAATACAACTATGATCATCATTCAAACATGAATCCATAAAAAGCTGTTCAAACACAGCTAACAGATACTAAGTTGTTCAAATATAACTAAGGTCATCATTCAAACATGACTTAATAAAAAGCTATTCAAACATAGCTAAAAAAATGCTAAGTTGTTCAAACACAACTAGTTCATCATTCAAACATGACTCAATAAAAAGTTGTTCAAACACAGCTAAAAAATACTAAGTTGTTCAAACATAACTAAGATCGTCATTCAAACCTGACTCAATAAAAAGATGTTCAAACACAGTTAAAAAAATACTAAGTTGTTCAAACACAACTAAAATTGTCATTCAAACATGACTTAATAAAATGCTGTTCAAACATAGTAAAAAATACTAAGTTGTTCAAACACAACTAAGATTGTCATTCAAACTTGACTCAATAAAATGCTGTTTAAACACAGCTAAAAAAATACTAAGTTTTTCAAACACAACTAAGATCATCATTCAAACATGACTCAATAAAAAGCTGGTCAAACACAACTAAAAAATACTAAGTTGTTCAAACACAACTAAGATCGTCATTCAAATCTAACTCAATAAAAAGATGTTCAAACACAGCTAAAAAATACTAAGTTGTTCAAACAAAACTAAAATTGTCATTCAAACATGACTTAATAAAAAGCTGTTTAAATGCAGCTAAAAATACTAAGTTGTTCAAACACAATTAAGATCGTCATTCAAACTTAACTCAATAAAATGCTGTTCAAACACAGGTAAAAAATACTAAGTTGTTCAAACACAACTAAGATCATCATTCAAACATGACTCAGTAAAAAGTTGTTCAAACACAGCTAAAAAAAAAAATAAGTTGTTCAAACACAACTAAGATCGTCTTTCAAACTTGACTCAATAAAATGCTGTTCAAACACAGCTAAAAAAATACTAAGTTGTTCAAATACAACTATGATCATCATTCAAACATGAATGCATAAAAAGCTGTTCAAACACAGCTAACAGATACTAAGTTGTTCAAATATAACTAAGGTCATCATTCAAACATGACTTAATAAAAAGCTATTCAAACATAGCTAAAAAAATGCTAAGTTGTTCAAACACAACTAGTTCATCATTCAAACATGACTCAATAAAAAGTTGTTCAAATATAGCTAAAAAATATTAAGTTGTTCAAACACAACCAAAACTGTCATTCAAACATGACTCAATAAAGAATTGTTCCAACACAACTAAAGATAAAGAGCTATTCAAATACAAGCTAAGTGTAAAACGCTGTTTCAGCATAACTAACATTGTCATAAAAGGTTGTCTAAACACAACCAAGCATAAAAGACTTGTTTACTACAACTAAAGAATGAGGTCCATAAACCTACCTATCATTGTCAAAGAGATTGTTCAACTGCCCAAAACAACAGGCAAAGAAATTGTTCAATTATCCAAAACGATAGGCCTAAAAGAAATATTGTTCTTGCCTTACAAAAAAAGTGAAAAGAAAAAAAAACATGTAAGTTACTGTTCATCAGGGATTGGATCTGCAGGGGTTATAGTTGCGAGCTCTTCCATTACCTCAGCAACAATTGTGGCTTCTTCGGTCACATTCTCTGTCATAGCCTCGAAAGGACTATCAAACAAGAGCTCCTTCTTAACATCACCCATAACCAGGCCAAAGAGGTCCAAATCAGGGTGATGCTTTGCCATCCACTTCTTGAGAAGGTCAAAGCCCTCCATATAGTACCTTCACAACTCGTCGGAATACTCATCGAAGTCTTTGAATTCCTTCACCAGTATGGCCCTAACTTTCTACAATTTCAACTCCAGGTGCTTGCAGAAGTTCTTCTCTACTTTTAGGCTTTACTGCAAGACCACCACACATTCTTTATCATTTTCAACTTCAATAGTACGAATGGGAACCTTGTTCTTGAGTGTCTCATTCTCAGCCGGAAGAGACTTGACCATAGGCTCGAATAAGGCCACCTTCTTCTCTAAATCCAAAAGCTTCCTAGAAACAAACAAGGACTCTCCAAAAGCCTACAAGAAACCTCTCTTATCAAAGGGCAAAATAAAAATAACGAAAGAGAAAATGCAAACTATGTTATCAACACATACTTGCACGAACTTCTGAATATGAGATGACATCACCTCACTGGACAACTTCGCCATCAAAGGACTTAGGTCATCCATGAAGAGTGCCTCATGAGCCTTCAAAGCAGCTGCATCAGTATCATCCTAAAAGGCAGGAATAAAATATTTACCACTAACTTTCTTCTTCTTCCTGGCCTCCTCTCCAGCAGAGGCAATTACCTCTAGAGATGAAATGGGAGAGGCAGGACATTTAGCAAGTGAATGGGTAGGTGGAGGGGTTAACACGGGATCTTCCTTAGAAATGTCACCTGTCTTTGAACGTTTCTTAGATAAGAGGCCACTGATGAGACCACCTTTGGCCTTTTTCTCTTGAGCCTCGGCTAATCTCTGCTTACTGAACCTAGTCGTCATTTCTTGAAAGGAAGAAGAAAACGTTAAAAAAAAAAAAAAAAAAAAAAAAAAAAAAAAAAAAAAAAAAAAAAGCTCAAGATTTCAAGAGAGAAAGGGGAAGAAGCACTTACTCTTCTTCACAACTTCCAAATTCTTCTGAACCTTAGTAGACGGTTTTGGACCCAAGAAATGAAGAAATAAAGATTGAGGAGAGACGAGCTCATCAAAATCCTTGATGGTCTCCAAATATTCCTTTACTTTTTCAGCATGATGCTTATACCTCTTCTTCAGATGAGGACTTTAGGAAACTACAAACAAAAACACAAATATGTCACATACCACTGTCACTCATAAAAGAAATAAAAAACAACAGAAAGACAAGAAAGACACACCAGACACGGGAGTTCCCCAACTACAAAAAAACTTGAGGGCTTCATCCAGGTCCTCACCAGGGATGAACTCCTAACCACTTCTAGAAACAAAAAAGAAGTTTGGCTTCTAATTTTGGAGAGACAATAGGTAATCAAGTAACTCGTCCTTCCTGATGACGTCACCGTCATTAGTAGACATCCATACTACCATACAGGAGGTGATGATTCGCCAAGAGTTGGGCACCAACTATGCTGGAGCAAGGTACAAATAAGAAAAAAAGTTCCCGAACAAAAGGGTGAACAGGGAAATGAAGACCACTAGTTAAGTCGGCCTTGTAAAAATAAACTTCGTCAACATAAGAGTGACAGGCTCTATCCTCGTCACTCGGGATCCTAAGCTTTGCCATACCAAGGAATTGAAACCTATCCCTGATCCACTTCTCATGAGAGAACACTAGATGTTCTAGGCTATATAAGGGGTGGAAGGAGAAGTAGCCTCAGAAAACACACAGTCATTAGACGAGGATAAGCCCATCTCCAAGTCACTAGACCTAACCTCAGACATTTTTAAAGACCTAGCTACCTAAGCAGAGTGGGAAACTAGAGGGAATAATGAAGAACGAACAAGCTTGTATGGACAATCCTCCCTCACAAAGAGACTGACCCACTCGAGACACACTTCCTCCACAAACTTAAGCAAATAACCTAGAGGAGCGAAAAGAAAAGCTATCGAAGGACAATCAACCCTAATAGAAGAGTAATCTACCATGGAAGAGTAGGAAAAGAAACAGGAGCATGAAGAACTTACTAGGGAACGTAGGATAGAGAAAGGAAGCTTGAAGGAGAGACAAACCCTAGAATGAAAACTGAACAAGAAAAGAGTGTAGAAGAAAGGAAACAGGAGGGAAATATGTGAAATAAGTGGCCAAAACACGCGTGGGAAAACCAAGAAACATCTACATGTCGAATGCATCCTGACCGTAAATGTGGCACCCAACTGCTCAAACATCAAATCATCATCAATGCGTAGTACACAGAATACGAAGCATCAGACGAATTTGTTCTTATCTTGTCTAGTAGACAACAATTCCAACAAGGGGGCAATTGATGAGTCAGAAATTTATGATCGTCACTAAACGGAGATCGTCATTAACACAGGGAAGACGTTATGTATTTATTACGCTCATTGATGACGAAACGTAATGGACGGAGCAATGGTCACAGAATGAGTTGTGAACTTCAGACAAAGATTTTGTAATGCACTAGCTGTTGAGAATAAATATTACGAATCATTACCCATTAATGAGACACACAAATACTTTACGAAATCACTCTCTACTCTTTTTCTCTCTAGAATCTTTCTCCCATACTGACTTAAGCATTGGAGGTGGTTTGGTTGACGCCACACTGGCGTGTTACTCTTCCATTCAATTCATTCTTGTAGGTGTTCCTCCAACAAAGAATACCTCAATCACAGCTTCATCCATCCGCTACGACGAGGAGCTTAACTGTTGATTTTTTGCATCATTAATAGGCATAAGGGGAAAATACTTAGGCTTCACCATCCTCTCTAAAATCCACTCTATGAAACACACCCTTAATTGGGAGGAATAATTATCCACCTAAATAAAAATATTCTGTTAGGTTCTAAAAGTTTAGAACAATTGGCAAATCGTGAATACAAACTTGCCTAGATATAGATCTTAGAGTCTATAGGTTTTATTAGACAATGCCCAAGGTGATTCAAGTTAAGATTCAAGAACATACAAGCTGCAGGAAGAAGATTTCATAATCTGTCTAGTTCGATCGATCGAAAGACAGGCTCGATCGATCGAAAGTTGTATTTGCAGAATTTTAATTAAGCCCAAACAGCAGTTCAAGCCTATTAAGGATTAGGGTTTCAGATCTACTTCTCTTAGTTTATAAAGGAAACCTTAAGCACATTTTTATAAAGCTTTTTAGAGAGAGAAGAGTGTGCCACTTTTGTATTTAGGGTTTTATTCCTAAAAAGCTCTCTTATGTTTTCTACCGAAGTTATTCCTTGAAGAATCTCAAGATCCGGTGTTGTAGAAGTTACTGCCTTCTCTAGTCATCAAAGGTGCTAATGATCTTAACCTTCAAGGGTGGTCTTGGAATCACAAACAGGAGAGTTTGTGTTGCTAAACTTTTGAGTGGGATCTCAAAGTCACAAATGTGGGTGTTTGTTTTTGCAAAGGCCAAAGAAAGAAGGGGTCCGCAATCTCGGAGCTTACACGTGGTCGTGTTAGTAAGTTTCTATTGATGGGTAGCAATAATTTAGTGGTCTAAGTCACTATTGTTAAACTTTGATTCTTTCTAGTGGATTTGCTTTTTACCTTGAGAATAGTTAAGTTAAATCCTCCCTAGGTTTTTTACTAATTTGGTTTTCTTAGGTTATCATATTGTTGTGTTTTTTATTTTCCACTACTATACATTGATATGATATATTTGTGTTAACCTAGATTTGTTAATTTAACTAAGTAATCACTTGGCTAATTAACTAGGTTAATCTGATTGTGGTTTTAAAGGGTCTAAAAACTATCAAGTGGTATCAGAATGGGTAGCTCTTTTATTTTAGATCTTTTGATCTAAGAGCTGATCCATGACCCCTGTTGTCATGGATAATTTGCAGTGTCTTTTTGATCACGTTTCTGCTCATGCTTTTGTTGATTTTATTGATGCCTGTGAAACTCTTCGTAAGGAATTATTGAAATCAATGAAAATTGCTAAGAAATTCAAGGAAGAGTTAAAATTGGCTAATCTTGAAAAAGTGGAATTGGTTGTTAAATTAGATGAATCAAATAACAAGAATGAATTTTTGAGAAATTAAATTTCCTTTTAAGATAAGAAGATGAAAAGCTTGGAACAAGAGTGTTAGGACATATGCGTTTCACTTGTTAAAAACATATGTCATTTTTTTATGTAATTGGTTAATCCTTTGATAAAATGCACTGTACTTGTATTTGAGTAGATCTAGGATGTATATAATACTTCAAAAAACATATTGTTTAAGTCTAGTATTAAACCATGAAGATTGGACCAAAAAACAAGTGAAGAAAAGCTGTTCAATAAAGCTGGACAGATAGCTTGACACCTGCGGAAAGGTAGCTCGACAGCTTCTCGACACCTCTCGACAGCTAGGCTATCTATTGAGATCTTCAGTTGATTGTTATCGCAATCTTGACATCTCTCGACAGCTGGTGGATTGATCGAGAAAGCTCCTGTCTCCTCGATAGCTCCTCGATAGCTTCTTGATATTTGTATCTGTCGACATTTAAACCCTGACACCTCCTCGACACTTCCCAATCGATCGAGGTTACGGGAATTCAGATTTCTAGATCTGATTTTTGGGCCAGGCTTATGTATTTATGTAGGTTTTCTTTTCTCATAACCCTAGACCTATATAAGGCTTATTTTAGAGGCCGTCACAAAAAAGAATATATGGAGAACATATACAAAAGGTAACCGATGCCTTATTCTATCTGAAAGAAGCTACTGTGTCTTTGCGCCTTAAGGTTTTGTAACCAAGTACTTCTTGATCTTCATTATTAATGAAGTGAAGAGCTTTGTAACCAACATCTTCTTTAAGTTGGTGTTTAAGTCACGTACTGGGATCCATGCAATTGGTTAGTCATGTACTGAGATTCGTGCATGAAAGGGTGGCGTTCATATATTGAAGAGTTCGTAGGTTCTGAAATGGTAGAAGGTGTTGTGAGTTCATCTGCGGGGATTGTAGAGTCTTGGTAAAAATGTTTTGTACTAGATCTGAAACTTTTCTTTTCTATAGTGGATTGCTTTTCGGGAAGGTTTCTCTCTAGTGTGTTTGTTTGGAGGTGAAATAGGGTAGATGGAAAACTTTTGGAGAGAAAATAGGAAGGAAAACTTTTTTGAGTGTGTTTGATTTGGTGAGGAGAAAAGAAAATAAATAGTGGGGTCCAGGTGTTTTCTCCCAAAAATGAAGAGAAAACTAAGTGGGGATGAATTTTTTCTTAATTGACAAAAATGCCCATATGCACATTCTTCAAGTTGCCTTTATTTTTTATTTTTTTCTTTTTTTCACTAGGCATTTTTTTCTATATTGTTGCCTTTTTTCAATACCGTTGCCCTTTTTTTTTTTTTTTTTTTGGGGGGGGGGGGGCTGTTGCCTTTTTCTTTTTTCTTTTTTTTTTTTTTAATTCTTTTTGTTTCTTTTGATTTTCAGTTCCGTTGCCTTCTTTTTTTGGGGGGGGGGGGGGGGCTGTTGCCTCTTCATTTTTTGGATATTATTTTTATTTTTTAATAAATTTGGATGATTGCTCTCTTTCTGTGTGTGATTGTTTGTCACCTTAAAACCCCAAACCATCAGAAGGTTTAACTCTCCATGGTGCAAAGCATGTTCAATGTAAGTGGAAGATGGTGTAGTCATGTTGCTTGGGCTGTCAATCTATCAAAAAGAAGACTAGGAAAAAACTGAAATCAGTTCAAATCTAAGTAGTCGCAGCCTTGGAGGTTTTCCAATTCTTTTGACTCACCACAGTAAGTCCTTGAACTGTGCAAATAGAAACAAGATTCAACAATATCAACCCCATACCAACCTACATGGAACTAGACTGATAGCATCTCAGTTACAGAGCAACTCAATTTTCCAAAAAAAAAAAATTCATGCAAAGTCAGACAAGTTTCCTAAAGCTTCACACAAACCTTTCACAATGACAAAAAGATTCAAAGCTGCCCAAAAATTAAGGTCACCAGTATGGGGTTGGGATTTCACAGCCGAGGTCGCTGCCTTGGAGTAGCTGATTGGGCTCGCCGATTGAGGCTGCCGCTATGGGGGTTTGGGCATTGGGTTTAGTGGGGGTAATTTCATTAGATTTCTATTTCCATGTGTGCCAATAACTTTGTGGCACATGTTCAAAATGTTTTAAATAAAATAGTTTTGTCCAAGTCAAGTGCCATGACAACATTCTATTAGGCCACGTAAGACATAAACTAACAGGCATAGATGGAAGGACGTAAAGTAAAACATTTTGTAAGGTTTAAAGATGAAAAACAAACTTTTGAAAATTTAGAGATGAAAAACAAATTTTTGTAAAAGTTTAGAGACAAAAATGATATTTTACCCTATACATTTTTATAAGCCAGACAAGACAATAAATGATATTTTTTTAAAAATTTGATTTTTCAAACAGGACAAACAAATTGAAACGGATAAGATAATTCATTTACAAATAGTTCCATATAATTAGGCCCAAACAGAAAGGGACGTGTGTGTCTCAAATATCTTGTCATCTGAGCTTAAGCTCGCAAGTAAGCTCTCCCTTATTGTCCTTGAACACAAACTTCTTGTACGTCACAAAATCTTGAGGAACAAAGGTTTTTCTCAGATCTCCTCCCACCTTCAGCGTCACAACTTCAGCAACACGTGCTCCCCGGAATGCAAAATTATTTTTCATATTTACGTATTCAGTGTGATAAGCTTTCAGGCAAAATCTCGGCCTTGACAGATTCATTGCTGTGGTTTCAGTAGCAAATTCAATATCCGTGTTGCTGTCGTTGACAAGGCTGGTCATTCTAGAAAAAGGTAAATTCATCCGAAGCTTAAAGACCCTATAACTTGGAAAGATTTCAACAGATTCTGAAGCTGCACCGGATGATTACGCAACTGTTGAGGAAAATAAATTAGAAGTTTATATGTATATTTAAGAACTCAAATCCAAATCAATGACTCAAATCCTGCTATCCATATTCCTCTAAAAAAAAATCCTGCTATCCAAACGGACAAGAGATTGTGTGCATCCTGGAGGAAGGTGTGGGATAGAAATAGACATGCTTTTAATACACCGACAATGAACAGAGGATGCATGTTGTGGCATTCATCTTTGACTCTTCAACCATGTCCAATCGAGCAATTTTTTTTTGGTAACTAACTTTTAAAATTTCTTTTGACAAGTAAAAGAATTTTAAAATATTTTTTAATTTTAATATTAGCAATATTTTATGATTAGTAAAATTAAGTGTTTGGTTGGGATCCTGCAACCATACAAATAATATTGTTCTGCAAAAGAGAATGAGACCATTAAATAGGAAAAGTGATGTAGGAGGCAATGAAAAGACAAATTTCCAACGTTTTATTTGATTTTATGTATCAAGGGCAATTATGTAATTTCTTAATATTCTAGAATGGGCTTTGTTGGGTCTTACTTTAGTTTTATTTTAAGCCTGGTTATTTAGTTTGGGTATAGTAAGAAAGCCCAAGAAGACCAAGTCCAAGTCATATTAGGGCTTTAAGAAATCCTAATTCAATTAGGATTAGGTTTTAATCGTCTATTTGAATAGTTGTAGTACTTAATATTGAAGTGATTATTGATGAATGTTTTCAAAATTTAAGAGCTATGAAGCTTTCTCTATGATTTGTGTGATGCAACCTTCTCTGAGGTGTGATGCCAAGGAACCCTAGGCGTGTGATGCATAAGAAGTCTAGGTATGATTCCTAAAATTTATCAATTTTCTTTAATTTTACTATTCACGGTTACTGTTCACGGATCACGCACGGGAACAACCACCTAAACCTTGATTGTTTTCCTTTATTTCATCCCCAAACCCTACTAATCCTGTCCCTTTTGGAAACCCTATATTCCCTACTATTTTCTAGCCTATTCCCCACCAAAACCTAACCCTAATTCTTCCAAACCCAAGCTATACCAGATCTGCCCTTGGTGTGCTAAGTTCGAGTTTGTTGTTCCCCCTTGTCCTACGTCAAAATGAGTGAGGTACACACACACACACTCTCTCTCTCTCTCCCTTTCCCTCTCTCTCTCTCTCTCTCTCAACCAACTCTACAATTCCGTCACCTAGCACTTGAATTTGGTAAGTGAAGAGCAAGCAAGTGCTCATAATTGTGGTTCTTGCATAGGACCTATGATTGGAAGACATTTGGAGAGGATAGGCTTGTGGGTGCAATGAGAAGAACTTGAAAAGAAGCTGTGGTTAATCCTATTCATTGTACAAGTGAGGTTTTCTATGAAGTGCTAAATGTATAAACTATAAACCCAAACTTGTTGAACTTGACGCAAGTTCCAAGCTTCATGTCAACTTTAAGGGCGCGTTTGATAAACTGTAATAGATACTATAATGTAATAAATATTCCTATTGCATAATTATTCAGTTGTTTAGTTATATTTTTTATTACAATGAATAGTTATTTCTTATGAATAGCTATTCTTCAAAATGAGGAATAATTATTCCTTATCAAAAGTACTGAATATCTATTTCTTCATCTTACGTAATAACCTTTTAAAATTTTTTCGTAAAAAGTCATTAGTTGCCACATTTTCAAAAGGAAAAAGAAAAAGAAAATTCTTATTGTTAATTATTAGCTCTATTTTGAACACCTTAAAATAAGTGTATTTTAAGAAATTTGACTTAAAAATAATTTAATTACACATTCTTTTTATAATCTACTAAATTGTAAATGCATATCCAGAATTCTATTCATAAAAAGATCACCAAACTGATGAATAGTAATACTTATTACATTCTAATTTAAAGTATTCCTTGTAATACTTATTTCTATTCTCATGTAATAATCATTACAGTGTACCAAACGTGCCCTAAGAACTCAAGCATGAATGAGTACATCACGGTAAGGAGTTTAGCATGGCAGTGAGTTGCTTAAACTCACGAGGGATTAGAGTATACTCCATCAAATATGAACAGATAGGTCTAAGGCGTACAAAGAATTTATTTTCCCCTTGATTCAATGGCGGTTACACTAAGTAAGTTAGTTTTCTTGGAGCCTAGTTGTAGTGTTCCGAAGTGCAAGTTTGGCCTGACAATCATGTAGTGACTAACTGGCTAGGGATGCATTTGAGATGAATACATCCTAGCATGTGCAAAATGGTGGCAAATAGAAGCTTCCAGGTGTTTGCACCCATTACCATTGTGCTAGCCAGTGATAGAAACAACTATAATTAAATATGGGAACTTATGATGATACACTTTTTTGGATTTGTTATTGAATACTTGAACTTATCATGATTTCTAGAAACATAATAAAGAAATGACAAGAAAACAAAGGACTGAGAAAGCATTAAAAAACTCACTACCTCCTAATCAAATACTCAGCTTATGCTTTGAACAAAGAGATTGAGAGAGATAAAAGGAGAGCAACAACCATAAAGAATGAATTGAACTTAAAGAAAGAAACACCACCTGAGGTGCATCGGCCTTGATGGTAGCGTCATCTGCCACAACTGTTACATTGCCTTTGACGGCAACATCCAACACAGCTCTGCCGTCTACGATAGCCATTCCATCAGCTCTGGCGGCAGCCAGTGGCGGAGCCAGGAAATTTTTGTAGGGGGGGCCAAGCTAAATGTAACAAAATTCTTAAAGGTTTTTTTTTTAAAAAAAAAATTTAAATGAAAGACCCCAAACAAGTAATTAATGTCATAAAAATTAAAAAAACAAGTCATTTATAAATTATAAACAAGTAATTCACATGTTTTTTTTTTTTTTTTTAATAATAATTTTGATGCTTAAAATGGGAAAAGAAAAATTCAAGTTTTAGATGTAATAAACACATAAAAAAAAAATGCTAACCAAATAAAACCAAATAAAGTTTAAAGCTAGATAATAATACAAAATATAAATACATCATTCAGTATATACATCACTATATTATTATTATTATTATATATAATTTAAGTTATAAACTCAATCATACCATTTTTATATATAACATAATAATATATTATAAACAAATACACAAACATCAATTCACCTTCCACCACATTTTTAAAGTGCTGTACAGCACCTAAAAAGCTACTTTCTTTTTAACCACACATTTAGCCCGTAGCTTTACTATATCTTCCCCCAAAACATAACTTGCAATAAAAAAGAATGGCAGTATATAATAGCAAAAACAGAGAGAGATACTAATGGTTGCCATTGGAATTAATTGGAGCAAGAGCAGGAGCTTGGAGTCAAGGAAACGACATTCGTGGATGCACAAAAAAAGGACAAAATAACTGTATGATACAGATTTGTTTTGTTTTTCTTTTTCTTTTTTGGATTTGGAATATGTTAAAGGAGATTTGAGGCTTTGCTAATACTTGGAGAGCTATGGGCTGAGGAATGGGCCAATGTAAAATTTTTTTTTGTTAGGCTTTTTGTACCAGATTCATTCTTTTTTTTTTTCTTTGGTTTTTTTTGTTATTTTAATTTGAAAAGTAGTACATCTACAGTATTTTCACATTACTTTCATAATAGTTTACATTTAAAAGACTAGTTCAAAAATTTTAGATGATAATTTTAAATTTTGAGAGAGTCAATTCTAAAATTTGGGGGGGCCAGTGAATAAATTTACATGTAATTTTAGTAATTTATAATTTTTTTTTACTAGCTCTAATGGAGAATTGAAAAAGTTAGGGGGGGCCATGGCCCCCCCAAGCTCCAACGTAGCTCCGCCCCTGGCGGCAGCGTCATCCACCACAACTATTTCACTGGATTTGACAGTTGAGCAGCCGCTATCCATTACTAACACCTGCAACATGGGCAAGTACAGGGACGGAACTAAGGCTGTGTTTGGTTGCTATAAAACGTTTTCCGGAAAATACATATTTTCTGGAAATGCTAATTTCCGAAAAAGGAAAATGTTTCCATGTGTTTGGTTGCATTTTAAAAAATTTTCCAGATAATATTTTCTGGTGTTTGGTGTTTGGAAAAGAAGAAGGAAAACACAAATCAGAAAACACAAGCCACAACCCAGAAAAAAAAAATCATCAACGATGACCGCGCCGTGATCGCGATCCGAGATTGCGATCGACGGCGCGATCGCGATCTCGAATCGCGATAAAAAATCATCAACGACGACCGCGCCGTGATCGCGATCGGCGGCGCGATCGCGATCTCGCCTTCTTCGCGAGATCGCGCCTCAGACTAGAGCTGGAGCTCGGACTAGAGCTCGCGATCTCGGACTGGAGCTGGAGCTCGCGACTTAGACTGGATCTTCTCCTCTCGCGCCCGCGCGCGCTCTCTCTCTCTCTCTCTCTCTCATTTTCCGGAAATACTTTGAAGGGAAAATAGAAGTGTAAAAGCATTTCCGTGGTCAAAGGCTGTTTTTTTGGGTCAACGGATTTCAATTTCCGGAAAATAGAATTTTCCGGACTAACCAAACAGCCTCATTTCCGGAAAAGCATTTCCGGAAATGATTTTCACCCAAAACAAACACAGCCTAAAATTCGAAGTCGAGGGGGGCAAATATAATTTTCTTGAGAGGGACAAATATAATTTTTCATGGACTCATTTTCAAAAATCTTTAATATATATCTATTATTTAATATTTTAAAAAAATTTGGGGGCGTTGGGGCACAGCCCCCCTCTACTTGTACATGATTCCGTCCCTGGGCGAGTAGTAGTGTTGGTAAATTGAAACAACAAACACCTGGCCCCTACATAATTCCCCAAGACCCTTACAAACACAAACTAGAGCAGAATAGATACATCAATACCCATCTAGCACACACAGTTCCAGATTAAGAGAACAGGAAACGACTTATCTTAGGAAGTCAAAGTGACTTTGAATGCAAGTAAATAGTAGTGAATTTTTAATCCACCCTCTATCACCCGTAATCAAATGTTGCACAAAACTCTTCAACTATTTTCGGAGTATTTTCTAATCATTCACCCTATTAAATCTAACATTCCCAAATGCAATAAAAACTCTAATCAAGATGGATTTTATTGACCAAAAAAAAAAACACAATTACAAGATAAACAAAAATCCCACAAACATTAAAACCCAGAAACCAAACTCAGTTTGAGTCTTAAAATTTAGATTCTTGACCTCCATCTAAGGAGAGAAAGCTAGCTAGGTTTGGCCATATCAAAACAGAAAGAATATAACCAAAAAAAAAAAACCCAATAATTAGAAAATATATGCAAACATGAATCATATGGATTAAAATCTAGAGAGAGAGAAGGGGGAAAGAGAGAATATTTTTGATTTTCTATGGCTATTTTTCCAGATTTTCCTCACTTTTTCTTGATTTCCCCCCACTTTTTCTCTTGATTTCTCTATTTATTTCCACACAAAAAACTATATTTTTCTTCATGATTTTTCTAAAAAATAAGGGGGAGGGGGGGGGGGGGGGGGGAGCATTTATAGGAGGAGGGAGGAAATGGGAGGCTAGCATTAGTGTATCAAGATACACTAGTGCTAGCTGCCCATAGCAAGGGGTGGCTAGCATTGTTGTATCTTGATACACCCATGCTAGCCTTCCACTTTTGCCACCTAGTCAGCCTTTTTCATCTTTTTCTTATTTCCGACCTGATCTTCAAGCTGCTGTTTGGAGGCCTTTCTAAGCTTTGTTTTATTTGAATTCTATTTGCATGGAAATCTCTGAATTTTAGTTACCAATGGTCTTGGTCTCGCTTGATTTGGAGCTATGGTCGTCGAGATATCATACCCAGAAAGAAAGTGACGCAAAGCTGAAAAATTTTGTGACTTTTTTCTTGAAAAATTCATATGTTCCAATCCGAAGCAGATATCGTCGAGCCCTTTTGATGAAATTAGCTATGACCTTGTTCTTCAAGATGGTCTAGCTTGCTTGTTCCAATTCTTGCCCAATCTATACAATTTATTGCGCAAAGTCGGGTAAAAACTGTCAATTTTCCTGAAAAATATAGTGAAAATTTTATTAGGGTTTCAATATTTTTGTGATATCTTATCACTTTTAACTCCGATTTTGGCCCGTAAACTATCATTTCGAAGGGAAAAAAATGTCCTATGAGATGGTCCAAAATCAACTTGGTCCAACAGTCTGATAAAAGAGTCAACTTTTTGACCATACTCAGTTAAAGTTTTGGCCTTAATTGCTGTAAAAGTGATTTTTCAAATGTTATGACTTTTTGATTCATCGTTCAAATATATTGTACATATTTTTACCCTTTTTGGCTTTGAAATTCATGATTTTGCACATTTTTCAATTTTTATTTTTATTTTTTAGTCTTTGTTTTGACATGTGATTTGGGGTCGGATGAAATATAGTATCAACAACTACCCCTTCTTTGTATGTTAGATGGTGCGACTTAAATAATGCTCCCAAGTGTAGAATTATCACGAAGTAATAAGTTGGTAAGTCTGAGGTCAAATCTATAGGGAAAAGGGAATTGATTACACATCATAAGAGAATAAAACTAAAATAATAAAGTTTAATTGAAGAGATTTTTGATGGTTTAGTAAAACTAATTTAAATTGAGAGAAAATAACAATATATTAAGGTGCTAAGGTTTAGGGATCCACACACAACACATCTATTGGTAATTGTGAGAGACGCGTCCAAAAAAAAAAGAGATTCGGGTACCTTTTTATGGCACCCCTCTTTTTGGGTAAGTGGTATGGAGTTGCCACTTATTTTTTTCTTTATTCAAAAGGAAAAAAATACTAATTATAAAATGCATGCCTGAATAGTTTCATTCATTGATTGAATAAAATTACATATCTGAAAGAAAATTAAAAAGTTACATAGCTTTGGGTCCTAATTACAATCTACCAAATAATTACATGGCTTTTTGTCCAAGTTACATTCTACCCAAAAATAAAAAGTAAAGATAAGGCTAGATCTACTTAACCAAAGACCAAGATCTAGAGGCTAGGTTACGAAATGGGAAGGTGTTAGGCACCCATTCTACCCAGGCAGAGTCTGGTCTTCTAGACTCTTGTGATCAATGTACTTTCTTACGCATGTCATGAATGATATGTTGAACATGTGAATTAAAAAAAAAAATCACACAAATTTATTTATGAATGAAGTCTCTTCTTTTGTTTTAAAAAAATTCAGATTTGTTTTGATTAATAAAAAGAATGATTTTGATTTGTCAAAATATCAGATATGTTTTGTAAGAACTAAAAAAACTTGATTTTTGAGAATAGAAAAATAAGATCTATTTTGTGATGAAATAAAAGGGGGGGGGGGGTTGACAACAGGAAAAAATTAGATCTGTATTTTATATGTTTAAAAAAATGAAAAAGAGTTTTTTAAGAAGAGAGTTTCACTCATAATATGAATTTATATAATCATGAATCAAACACAAAGAACAATCATGTTTTATCTTTTCCTTTATTTCAAAATTTTGCATGTATTAAAGAAATCCAATTTATATCTTGAGGAAAAGTACATATCAATTTTGATTTGAAAAAAATTTAGATTTGCATCACATAAAGATACAAATCCGCTTTTGTTTGAGAGAAATTCGAATCTACATCTAAGAAAGATGCAGATTTGTTTTTGTATTGAGAAAAAGTTAGATCTACATCTAATAAAGATGTAGATCTATTTTTGTATGGAGAAAAAGTTAGATCTACATCTAATAAAGATGTAGATCTTTTTTATGGATTTGAGAAAAAGTTTAGATCTTCATCTAATAAAGATGTAGATCCGTTTTATTTTAAGAAAATGAATTGTTTACATGCAGATTTATTGACATTCAAGAAAAAGATCATAATAATCACATAGAAAAAAACAATCATACTTTAAACAAAAGAATTATGAATCATTCATATTATGGATGAAAACATTCATCAACATAAAAAGGAAGCATAGAAAAGACTAGGGTGAAGGAAACAACCTCTTGCATGAGCACTCTTTGTTCTTTGAAAGGATGTTTTAGGGTTCAAAGAAAGTTGTTCAATTCTCTTCGAAACCTAAAAACCCTACTTTTGAAGCCACACTCAAAGATGGGATTAGAAAATATGTATGATTTGAGAGCCAAAAATGTATGCCTTTCTAAGCATATAAAAAAATGGTGCTGAATTATAAGGTTCAGTTTCTATTTATAGAGGCCAGAAGACTCTAAAAAATAGGTATGGACGACTAAGGTTTGAATTTGGAAGCATCCTTTTGTGAAAAGATTGAAAAGGGTATGCATAGCACCAAGCCAAAGAAGGCCATAATAAAGGCCTAGTGCCTATAGAAGATCCAATGCTCCTCCAAGTACACAAAGTCCCCCCGGTAAGCAGTAAGGCACTTAGCTAGGCCAAACCGATAAATCAAGAAATCCAAAGGGATGCTACCTCCTACCCAGCTCCCATATCGGGTCAGCACATCCACTATAGGCGTTTTCAGGCCTAGTAGTTCCGCCAATTGCTTGTGATAGCGAGGTTGAGCTGGTGGCTGATAGACCCGACTCACAGGGGTAGGTAGAGACAAAGAAGTGATCATACACCTCCAAAGTAGGGACCAAGTCTACATTCCTGATGGTAATGCACCTCAAAGCGAGAACCCAACAAGTAACTATGGCCTCCAGTAAGTGCCAATCTAGAGGAGTGCGAAATAGTGAAGTAGCATCTCCGAGGAACTGCTTGATGTAAGCTCGATCCTTAAAAGAGAACGAAGCCCACCACCTCTTGAGCTCCCTCTCATGAAAAGTCCGCCTCTCAAGCTCCACAACTCTATCATAAGACTTGAACCTAAAAGCATCCATGCTCATATTTGAAAATACAATGTTTTGATGCCGATCCGTGCAAGAAAGTGTAGGCATTTGGTGTTTCTAAGAGTTTTTAGTGAAGAAAATGGGTAGGAGAAGACCCAAAAAATAGCAGACTAGAATATGGAAGGTCTAAGGGCACCTAAACCTTTATGCACGCTTTTCCAAGTTAGCGCACCGTTAGTGGCCACTGGCCCCAGTTGGTGCACATTAAGTGGCCACCAGGCCTCGAGACACATGCCAGGGCTTTTCAAGCCCCTTGGCATTGACTGATATGTTTTTGACCCTTGGATTTGAAAACAAAAAGTTTCAAACAACTTCGGAGCAAAGATTCCCTCGGTTTTTTGCGTTAATAGTGGTACACGGGCAGTTAGAAGCAAATTGGTCCACTTAGGGGATTTTCACACAAATCGAGACCGCCCAAAACCTACATTGGGGCAGTTTATTTTTGCGCATCTTGTCCATCATCTCAGGATATCTTGAACCTCATTGTTGAAACTTGGTTCACCTGGTTCAAGGGTTGGTTTAGGCCACGTCGCCAGGACATATGATGGGATAGTGCCAAGGCTGTTTCCAGTCATTGATAATGATCCATCCAACATGGTATAAAGATCCCAAAAAATTAATTCTTGCATGTAGTTCCTCTAAGAAGCCTTTTCAAAGCATCAACCAGTTCAATGGATTGCAAGGTGAGTCAATCCATTCCGCCACATGGTGAGTTCGAGAAATCCCACTTGGGGAAGTCCATGTTCATAATCGGGGTTGTCAAGAAGCTCATCATCATATAATTGTCCAGTGCGATTCTAATCCCACTTCAAGTCAGTTTACCAGTTTAGAACCACGCGAAATCCACATTGGGGTAGTTTATTTTGGGTAGTTTAGCCCATTTCTACAAATCAATTTGCACAAGATCGAAACTTTAGGTAGAATGATGAGTCTATCCCACCGGGAACATTTCCTCTCATATTAGAAACTGCATAAAACCTACACTAGACTAGTTTTATTTTATGCAATCTCTCCCTTTTCCATTGTCCTCGGCAAATCAATCAATATTAGATTTTATCGGTAAACTACTAAGAATTTGGTACAATGCAAGTAAATATGAGATATAAGCCGGCATAGGAATGTCATTATTCATGAGTAAGAATAGTGGTACATTAGGCTCATAAACGCTAAAGTGCTACTGGAAACATACATCTAAGGCCTACAGAGAGGCAATATCAAACATAAATAAAGCCTACCTAGAGGCGATATCAAGAAACTCACAAGGCCTACCAAGAGGCAACATTAAGAAACGTACATCTGGGCCTAACAAGAGGCAATGTCGAGAAATATACAGCTGAGGCCCACTATGGAGCAATAATACATACATGTCAAAGGCCTATTGAGAGACAATATCAAAATACAAAGCGAACTACATTTTGAGTTTATAAGGAACTTGTAATTTAAATCTTCTGTAAAAAAAATCATATAAATCACATACAATGCATTTCAAGAACTATATTAATATCCAATTACTCCATCTGTCAAAGTTTGTTTGTCCTCTATTCCATTTTAGGATGTCCCAAAATATTGTCCTGTTTCTAAAAATAAAAGTAATTAATTTACCAATATTCCTATTATATCCCTATTTTATTTTCAAAATTATTTGAAAAGAAAACTAACAAATATTTAAAAAAATTAATCTAATTGGAGCACCTTTGTAGTTGCCTTATTAAAAATAACTCTTTTTTTTTAAAAAAAAAAAGTGTATAAATTTATTAGGATGTGTTTGTTTGGAGGTGAAACAGAGTGGATGGAAAACTTTGGAGAGAAAATAGGAAGAAATTTTTTTTTGTGTGTTTGGTTGGGTGAGAAGGAAGGAAAATAAATAGTAGAGTCCAGATGTTTTCTTTCCTAGCCCACCAAAAAGTTTTCTCCCCAAAATGGAGAGAAAACTGAGTGGTGATGAATTTTTTTGTAAATTGACAAAAATTTCCATATACACATTCTTCAAGTTGCCTTTATTTTTTTCTTTTCTTTTCCACTAGGCAGTACGTTGCCCTTTTCTTTTTCTTCTTTTTCTAGGCAGTTGCCTTTTTTTTCTTTTTGTCACTGGGCATTTTTGTTTTTGGGTTGTTGCCTATTTTCAGTACCGTTGCCCCTTTTTTTTTGGGGCAGTTGCCCTTCTCTTTTTTTTATTTTTTTTTTCCCGGGCTGTTGCCTCTTCTTTTTTTTTTTTTTTTCTTGGTAGTGACATTGCCTCTTCTTTTTTTGGATATTATTTTTATTTTTTAATAAATTTGGATGACTGCTCTCTTTCTGTGTGTGATTATTTGTCACCTTTTTGTTTTAATTAAGCATAATTCTTTAATAAGGATAAATGAGTAAATTGATTCAAACTTATTTTTCCCATCCTTCCACTTTCCGACTCTCAACCAAACAAAAAGTAGAGAAAATAAATTTTTTTTATCCTCCCACTTTTTCATACTCCCACCATTTTTTATCCTTTAACTTTTCTACTTCTCCAACCAAACGGACCCTAAGGGTAATTTTGTAAACTTATATATTTGGGAAAAATATCATTTTCTTCCCTTCGTTTTTCATCCCTAAACTTTCAAAAGTTTGTTTTTCATATTTAAACTTTACAAAATGTCCTATTTTACATCATTTTGTTTAAATCTTTTAATTTATGTCCTAGGAGAAGCAACAGAGGGTTAGCATGGTATTTGACTAGGATAAAATTATTTTATTTAAAAATTTTGGACATGTTGCACAAAATTGTTGGAACATGGGAAAACAATAATAATATGTCCAAATTCCCCCTTCACATAGGGCAGAACCTAACCTTATTCCATGGCCACGAAAACCCATGCCCAAACCCCACAGCTGCTGCCTTAACCGACGAGCCCAACGGCAAACCCAACTATGAAATCCCACCCCAAATCGGCAACCAAAAACCCCAAACCATCAAGCGGTTTAACACTCCATGGTGCAAAGCATGTTCAATGTAAGTGGAAGATGATGTATTCATGTTGTTTGGGGCTGTCAATTTATCAAAAAGAAGACTAGGAAAAAACTGAAATCAGTTCAAATCTAAGTAGTCGCAGAAACAAGATTCAACAGTATCAACCCCATACCAACCTACAAGGAACTAGACTAATGGCTTCTCAATTACTGTGCAACTCAATTTTCAATTAAAAAAAAAAAAAAAGTCATGCAAAGTCAGACAAGTTTCCTAAAGCTTCACGCAAACCTTTCACAATGACAAAAAGATTCAGATCAGCCCAAAAATTAATGTCACCAGTATGGGGTCGGGATTTCACAGCCGAGGTTGCTGCCTTGGAGTAGCTGATTGGGCTCACAGGTTGAGGCTGCCGCTATGGGGGTTTGGGCGTTCGGTTCAGTGGGGGTAATTTCATTAGATTTCTATTTCCATGTGTGCCACGTGTTCAAAATGTTTTAAATAAAATAGTTTTGTCCAAGTCAAGTGCCATGTCAACATTCTGTTAGGCCATGTAAGACATAAACTAATGGGCATAGATGGAAGGACGTAAAGTAAAACATTTTGAAAAGTTTAAAGATGAAAAACGAATTTTTGAAAATTTAGGGATGTAAAACAAACTTTTGTTAAAGTTTAGGGACGAAAATGATATTTTACCATATAGATTTTTATAAGTGAGATAAAATAATAAATGATATTTTCTTGAAAAGTTTGACTTTTCAAACAGGACAAACAAATTAAAATGGATAGAATAATTCATTTACAAATAGTTTCATATAATTAGGACATAAACTCAAACAGAAAGGGATGTGTGTGTCTCAAATATCTTGTCATCTGAGCTTCAGCTCGCAAGTCAGTTATCCCTTATTGTCCTCGAATACGAACTTCTTGTCCATGACAAAATCTTGAGGAATAAAGGTTTTCTCGGATCTCCTCCCACCTTCAGCGTCACAACTTCAGCAACACGTGCCCCCTGGAATGCAAAAAAATTTCTCATATTTACGTATTCAGTGTGATAAGCTTTCGGGCAAAATCTCGGCCTTGACAGATTCATTGCTGTGGTCTCAGTAGCAAATTCAATATCCATGTTGCTGTCGTTGACAAGGCTGGTCATTCCAGGAACAGGTAAATTCATCCGAAGCTTAAAGATCCTAACTTGGAAAGACTTCAACAGATTCCGAGGCTGCACCGGATGATTACGCAAC
The DNA here is from genome assembly GCA_035136125.1 of Quercus rubra. Classification (NCBI taxonomy): domain Eukaryota; kingdom Viridiplantae; phylum Streptophyta; class Magnoliopsida; order Fagales; family Fagaceae; genus Quercus; species Quercus rubra. Next base: position 71,938,747 of record CM068733.1, read on the forward strand.
TGTTGAGGAAAATAAGTTAGAAGTAGAGCCAAAGCAATAAACTTTTAGATAAATGATTGAACAAAAGGGAAATTCAAATCAGGATTTGGCACAAACCAAATCCTTGCCGTTTTAAAGTTTATATGTATATTTAAGAACCCAAATCCAAATCAATGACTCAAATCCTGCTATCCATATTCCTCTAAAAAAAATCCTGCTATCCAAACGGACAAGAGATTGTGTGTATCATGGAGGAAGGTGTGGGATAGAAATCGACATGCTTTTAATACACCGACAATGAACAGAAGATGCATGTTGTGGCATTCATCTTTGACTCTTCAACCATGTCCAGTCGAACAAATTTTTTTTGGTAATTAACTTTTAAAATTTCTTTTGACAAGTAAAAGAATTTTAAAATATTTTTTAATTTTAATATTAGCAATATTTTATGATTAGTAAAATAATTAAGTGTTTGGTTGGGATCCTGCAACCATATAAATAATATTGTTCAGCAAAAGAGCATGAGACCATTAAATTGGAAAAGTGATGCAGGAGGCAGTGAAAAGACAAATTTCTTATATTTGATTTGATTTTATGTATCAAGGGCAATTTTGTAATTTCGTAATATTCTAGTATGGGCTTTGCTGGGTCTTACTTTAGTTTTGTTTTAAGCTTGGTTATTTAGTTTGGGTATAGTAAGAAAGCCCAAGGAGACCAAGTCCAAGTCATATTACTATATTAGGGCTTTAAGAAATCCTAGTTCAATTAGAATTAGGTTTTAATCGTCTATTTGAAGAGTTGTAGTACTTAATATTGAAGTGATTATTGATGAATGTTTTCAAAATTTAAAAGCCATGAAGCTTTCTTTATGATTTGTGTGATGCAACGTTCTCCAAGGTGTGATGCCAAGGAACCCTAGGCGTGTGATGCATAGGAAGTCTAGATATGATTCCTAGAATTTATCTATTTCCTTTAATTTTACTATTCACAGTTACTGTTCACGGATCATTGTTCACAGCACGGGAACAGCCACCTAAACCTTGACTGTTTTCCTTTATTTCATCCCTAAAACCCTACTACCTTTTTGGAAACCCTATGATCCCTACTATTTTCTAGCCTATCCCCCACCAAAACCTAACCCTAATTCTTCCAAACCCAAGCTATACCAGATTTACCCTTGGTGTGCTAAATTCGATTTTGTTGTTCCCCCTTGTCCTACGTCAAAATGAGTGAGGTTCTCTCTCTCTCTCTCTCTCTCTCTTAACAAACTCTACGATTCCATCACCTAGCACTCAAATTTGGTAAGTGAAGAGCAAGCAAGTGCTCATAATTGTGGTTCTTGCATAGGACCTATGATTGGAAGACATTCGGAGAAGACAGGCTTGTGGGTGCAATGAGAAGAACTTGAAAAGAAGCTGTGGTTGATCTATTCATTGTACAGGCGAGATTTCTATGAAGCGCTAAATGTATAAACTATAAACCTAAACTTGTTGAACTTGACATTATTGGAAATATACTTAAAAAGTAATAATTCAAGAGAAACAAATATAATATATCTATCAATTAACAATTATATCATGTGCATATGTAATAAAAATCAACAATAAGATGTGAGAAATTTACATACTAGATTATGTTATTTAAGGACCTCACAAGCAATCAAGATGCTCTCCCCAATTAATCAGGATTAACAAGAGCTTTATTTTCTCTTTCAAACCTCCTTGCAAGTGTGGCCTTGACAATATTTATAATATTTAGAAAGGATGTGGCCAGCCATAAAATCATTCCTATCATAATAACACTTCATGTACTAGAAATGTTACATTTGTTAATAAACAATTTTATTAATTAGATTCAGTAATGAAAAAGTTCATTAATGTGTTATTACTTTTGTAACTCCATGCTAATACATGGATTCATCTATCGTTCATATCTAGAACTACTATAATGACAACACCTTTAATAGGAGTTCAAGTTACTGGTATTGACACGATAGATTTATTAAAGCCAACACTCAACATGCATGAATCTCATTATGGAAGGACTTCCGAGATTATTATGCACTAACCATCGAAAGACTAGCCCTTATTGTCTTCCATAGTCTGAGCAATTTTAACTTGCACCTCCTTTCCGTCATGGTCTAACAATGAACCTATCAGAATAGGCTACATCATGATGGATATGGTTAAGTCAAGGACTACAATGAATGCTTTCATAATCGTAGTCTACTAAATCAAGTAGACCTATTTCAATATATCAATATCTTACATCATAAAAATATTGCATAATTTCACAAGAGACTAAATATTTATTTGTTAATAATAGAGGCATCATATGTATTATGTTGGGCCACATTATTCTAACAGTCTTCCACTTGGCCAAACATAACCTCATTTCCAATACATGTGTTTCAAATAGCTCAGAGGACAAACCTTTGGTAAAAGGGTTAGCCAAATTTTGCTTTGATGAAACCCTCTAAACAACCACTTTCTTCTTCTTAGTCATATCTCGAATGTAATGGTAATGACCTTCTATATGTTTTACGTGAGAGTGGCATTTTGGATCTTTGGTGATAGCAATGGCAGAATTATTATCACACAAAATGGGAATGGGTCTTTGAACACATTCTACAATTAGCAACTCTGTTAAGAATTGTTTTAAATGTACAGCTTCTTTTGTCGCAGTATTTAAAGCTATATATTTAGCTCCCATTGTAGATTGAGCAACACATTCTTGTTTCTTACTTTTCCATGCAGTAGCTCCACCACATAACAAAAATACAAAACCAAAGGTAGACTTTCGACTATCTAGACACCCTTGATAATCAGAATCTGAAAATCCAGATAATTTTAAATCATCAGAGCCATGATATGTCAATTTCCTACCTTTAGTTCGCTTTAAATATCTGAAAATCCATTGAATAGCCATCCAATGAAGTTTTCTTGGATTACTTTGAAAACAACTAACCATACTGACTGCAAAAGCAATATTTGGTCAAGTACAGATCATGAGATACATAAGACTTCTTACAACAGGTGCATAGGGGTGTAACTTTGGGTCTAGTTTGCCTTGCTCATTTTTTGGACAATCTTTCTGAGAAAATGGACTAAGAAAATTATAGGGAATCCTCCCACTTAAACAATCAACCATATGAAACTTTTCTAGTAAAGTCTCGACATATTTTTCTTGGGAGAGACTCAATTTTTTATTCACCCGGTCTCGTTCAATTTTAATCCCCAAAATGTATGACGCTTCACCTAGGTCCTTCATTTCAAAAGTTTTGAATTACCACTACTTGATTTCAGAAAGCATCTCGATATCATTTCCTGCCAGAAGAATATCATCCACATATAATGTAAGAATGGCAACCTGATTAGAATTTTTCTTCACATATACACAAGGTTCAGAAGAATTTTGCATAAACCCCAAAACTGTTACTAATTCATGAAACTTCAAATTCCATTGTTTTGATGCTTGCTTTAATCCATACATAGATTTTTCTAACTTGCATACCTTGTTCTCATCTCCTTTTGAAATAGAACCCTCAGGTTGCTCCATATAAACATCTTCTTCAAGATCACCATTTAAGAATGCAGTCTTTACATCCATTTGATAAAGTTCAAAATCAAAGAATGCAACTAGAGAAAGTATAGCACGAATAGATTGGACTCTTACAACTGAAGAAAATGTTTCTTCAAAATCAACTCCATATTCTTGAGTACAACCTTTTGCCACCAATCTAGCTTTGAACTTTCCACTTTTCCTGAGACATCTCTCTTTCTCTTAAAAATCCATTTGCATCGAACTATTTTCATTCCCTGTTACCTTTTCACTAGCCTCCAAACACCATTCTTTTGCATAGAATCAAGCTCCTCATTCATAGCACTAATCCAATTATTTGAATCAGTATCTTCTAAGCCTTGAGAGTATGTTGCTAGGTCTCTCAAATCTTGACTAACTTTCACCTTCTTATAGTTTTCACTATTATAAAGGTAATAGTCAGACATATCATGCCCCTTAGAAATTCGAGTGCTTCTTCTCAAAGGTGTTGGATTTATTCGTTTCACTATTATTGACTCTGTATCTCTATGTTCTTCCAAGACTTCCTTTTGAAAATCATCATTACCCTTAATTTCAAAAAGATCCTCCAAAAATTTTACCTTTCTACTTTCCAAAATTACTTGACTTTCTGGATCAAACAATCTATATCCTCTAGACCGTTGTGGGTAGCCCACCATGACTCACCTTTTTGTTTTAGACAACAATTTATCCTTACTAGGATCAGGATTTAAAACATGAGCAATACATCCCCATATCCTACTATGAGATAAACTAGCTATCTTACCAACAAACAAATCATGAGGTGTTTTCTCTAAGGCTTTAGTGGGAATTCTATTTAAGATATGCATAGCAACTACAATAGCTTCACCCAAAAATGAAGTTGGCAAATTTGCTCTTGCCATCATAGATCTAACCATGCCTAGAAGTGTTCGATTACGTCTTTCAGCAATCCCATTAGCCTCAGGGGTATATGGAGGAGTGCGAGAATTAACAATTCCATTTTCAGCACAATATCTCTCAAAATATTTGATACATACTCTCCACCTCTATCTGAATTGACAGATGTTATTACATTGTTTGTCCATTTTTCAACCTCAAGTCTATAAGTGATAAACTTTTCTAAAGCCTCTGATTTATGTTTCATCAAATAGACATACCAATATCTAGAAAAGTCATTAGTAAGGGTGATAAAATAATGATATCCTCCTCTAGCATTTATATTCATAGGTCCACAAATATCAGTGTGAGCTCTCTCCAAAACCTGAAAAGTATGACCTCCTATAGAGTAAGACTTTTTTGTCATTTTCCCTTCAATGCAACTTTCACATGTTGGATAATCTTCTAATATGACATCACTTAACAGACCCATTTTAATCATTTTTCCAATTTTTTGTTTACTAACATGTCCCAATCTTAAGTGCCATAGATAAGTTGCATTATCTTTCACAGAAACATTGACATCACACACAAGACTCCCACACAAATGCACTTGATACATATTATTATTTCGAAAACCATATAGTACTACAATATTATTTTTCTTCGTCAAGAACCATCCATTTCCAAAATAAAAATCATAACCAAGTTTTTCTAGCATAGAAACAGATAACAAATTTCTCCTAAGACTCGGAGCATACAAACAATCAACTAAATCAAAATTTGGCCCATTATTTAGTTTTAACTCAAAAACTCCTATGCCTTCAATCTTGGCTTTTGCATCATTTCCCATATAAATGTAACTTGCTCCATCATTTATTTTCTGTAGCCCTTTGAACCCCTGCATAGTATTAGAAATATGAGTAGTAGCTCCTGAATCAGCCCACGAAGATCGAAACTTAATAATAGTGTTATTAATTTCATTGAGAATAAGATTGCCAAAAATACCTTGAGGTTGTTTCTCACGTGACCTCAAAAGAGAATGACATTCATATTTTTTATGGCCTTGTTTGTTGCAATGATAGCAAATAATCTATTTTGTTTTGACCTCAACATCTTGTGTAACTAAAGCCTTCTTGTTACTTCTCCAATCATTTTTACCACTTTAGAATTTTCTTTTCTTCTCAAATCTTTTGCTTCCTTTAGGAACAGACTCCTTTTGTTCAGCAATGTTAATTGAAAAATTATTAACTCTCACCTTTGCATCCTCTTAGCTGTGACCTTAGATAAGAGATCATCTCATGTCCAATCCAAACTCGAAACAAAATTAAGTTGTCTTAAGGTATCATAAGAATTGGGCAAGGGTGACAAGATAGTTGAAATTTTTGTTTTAGCATCTATTGGTCTTCCTTGAAGGGCTAATTCATCAGTTAAGGCAATCATATTAATCACATGTTGACGAGCATATTCTCCTTCTGATAATTTAGTCCTAATAAATTTTTCCCATAAGCCTTCCACATGGGCATTAGACTTTTTTTCCAAACTTCACTTCTAGGCTATCAATTACGGATTTAGCACTAGGGGAATTCATATAGCTAACCATCAATGAATCAATCATATATCCCAGCATAAAAAATTTCATTTTGTTATCTGCCTCAATCCATTTATTATAGGAGATTTTATCAGACTCAACAGACTCCTCACTGGGCTTAGGTGGACACTCAGATTTAATACAATGACTATAATCATAAAACCCCATGTACAAATCTACTCTACGTTTCCACTCTGCATGATTGGGTCCAGAAAGTGTACAATTTTTCATGTTATCAGCCATGTTCAGAGAACCAGAGGAGTTTGCCATCTCTCTATAAAACGCAACACATATAATTTGTGTATTAAAATCCAATTCTTTTGGCTATCAATTTCTTTTGATAACATACAAGAATTTATATTTAATGACAGATATTTCAACTAATTAAATTCATCCTGTATCCGTAGGGGCGTAAGGAAGAATATAATCAATTAGTATTTATCTCTTAAATATTTATTTATATTAAATTAGAGTTTGTGTCTATCCGTAGAGGCGTTGACACACACACACACTCACACACACACACACACACACACATATATGTATACATTGTGTCTATCCGTAGGGCGTTGACACACACACACACACACACACACACACACACACACACATATATATATATATATATAATCTTTCAAAATCCTATCTCATCCATGTGATTAACCGAAGGGGTGTCATCATGTTTGAGTTTAGAATAATGAAAGAATTATAGATGTATTAACTTCTAAGATTAGACTTGAAGAAAACTAACTCCCACTACAAAAGTTAAAATTAACCAAATGGCATTATGCTGTATTTGTTACAACCATTTATTAATAAAAATTTATTGTATACCTAACATATAACAATATTGCATGTATAGGGAAAAAAAAATATTAACCATAAAGACAAGTTATCACAAATATTATCAGAGCCTACATGCTTTTGACTGTTGGAAATATACTTAAAAAGTAATAATTCAAGAGAAACAAACATAATACATCTATCAATTAACAATTATATCATGTGCATATGTAATAAAAATCAACAATAAGATGTGAGAAATTTAATACTAGATTATGTTATTCAAGGACCTCACAAGCAATTAGGATGTTCTCCCCAACTGGTCAGGATTAACAAGAGCTTTATTTTCTCTTTCACACCCCCTTGCAAGTGTGACCTTGACAATATTTATAATATTTAAAAAGGACATGATCAAAAGCTTCTTGGCAAGCTTGGGTCCATTTAAAGGGAGTGTCATTTGTTAGGAGGTTACACATAGGTCTAGATATGAAACTAAAGTCTTTTATGAACCTCCTATAAAATCTAGCATGTCCTAGGAATGATCTCACATCTTTAATAGTCTTAGGTGTAGGCAAATTAGCAATCAACTCAATCTTTGCTTTATCCACCTCTATGCCTTTTGAAGAAACATTGTGACCTAATACAATCCCTTTTGTGACCATGAAATGACACTTTTCCCAATTTAATAGTAAATTCTTTTCTTCACACCTAGTTAAGACTTTTTTCAAATTAGAAAGGCATTCATCAAAAGAGTCACCAAACATAGAAAAATCATCCATGAAGACCTCTAAATAATGTTCTACCATGTCACTAAAAATACTTAGTATGCATCTTTGAGAAGTGGCAGGTGCATTACATAAACCAAATGGCATCCTCCTAAATGCAAAATACCAAAAGGACAAGTAAATGTGGTTTTCTCTTGATCTTCAAGTGCAATTTCAATTTGATAGTACCCAGAATACCTATCTAAAAAAAAAATAGTACTTATGACCCACTACTCTCTCTAAAACTTGATCCAAGAAAGGTAAAGGGAAGTGATCTTTCCTAGTGACTACATTCAATTTTCTATAATCAATACACATGCGCCAACCTGTGGTGACATGAGTTGGAATTAACTCATTATTCTCACTTATTACCACAGTTATTCTAGATTTCTTAGGCACCACTTAAGTAGAACTTACCCCTTTACTATTAGAAATAGGGTATATAATACCCACATCTAACAATTTGAGCACTTCAGTCCTAACTACCTCTTTCATTGTATGGTTTAACCTACGTTACATCTCCCTAGATGGTTTAGCATTGTTCTTTAAATAAATCTTGCGAGTACAAACCAATGGGCTAATTCCTTTAATGTCAGCTATGTTCCATCCTATGGCACTCTTATGTTTTTTCAAAACACTTAATAACTTACCTTCTTACAAAGAGTCAAGTTTAGAGGATATTACCACATGAAAAGTCTCATCGACTCCTAGAAAAGCATACTTGAGCTCAACGGGCAAGGGCTTCAACTCCAATTTTGGTACTTGCTCACTAGATGGCAACAACTTCATCTCATGAGGTGGCAACTCCTCATATTTCAATTTCCAATTGCTCGCTTCCAATTCCTGTGCATATTCCAAAAGACAATGTATGCAATTTCAGAAATTCTCATCAAAATTAAAATCACATGAATTGACTAGACAAGCTTCTAATGGATCTAAAAAAACAAGTTTTATTGAATTGTTCTTGAACAAGTGTTTCAGTTAAGTCAACTTCATGCACATCCTCTTCATCCTTATGTTGCTTACAAGTATCAAAAATATTAAGTTCAAGGGTCATATTCCCAAAATATAATTTTAATACTCCACTTCTACAATTTATCAATACATTAGAAGTTGCAAGAAATGGGCATCCTAAAATCATAGATATTTGAGAATTAGCATTAGAAATAGAATGCATGTCCAAAATAATAAAGTCAACAGGAAAATAAAAATTTTCCACTTGAACCAAAACATCCTCAACAACACCTTTTGAAACAATCACAAATCGATTGAAAGCTGTAAAATTATGGACTGATGTTTTTGTCCAATAACATAAACTAGCACATAACTCATGCTAATGTACGGAAACATTGAACTACACAAATAATAATATAGAATTGAAGAAGTTTTCCCATTCTTCTTTTAATTTAAAAATATACTATATTCCTTTAAAGGAATATAGTATATTTTAAAAAAATTTATTCTACTTTTACCTTAAAGGAGTCTATTTTAAAAGGTTAATAAACACAATATTAATATTTTTTGAACTTAACCCTTTATTTAATTTGGGACTTACAACTATTTAGAATATATAATAAAGAAACACAACACTAGATGAACTCTTTTAAAGTAGATTTAAGTTTTTGTAAATAAATTTTAATTAAATTAGGTAAGTTATTTCTTTTCTACAAATTGTCAAATTTCACATTTTATTAATTAATTCATACTTTTTTTTTTTGAAACGGTTAATTCATACTTATTAAATAAACACAAATCATTTATAAATATATAGCTTTTCAATTAGTTCATGCATTGGATAGGTTAGCGACTAGTATTCCTTTTTTTTAAAAAAAAAAACTTTTGAATTTTTGTTGAATTTAGTATTGTGCCACCTCAGCTTCGCAACCCTCATAATTTTCTACATCACTAATATTTGTATTTCTTAAATTAATGTGTACATTACACCAAAATATTTCGCTGTTAGAGCATTCACATAAGTTTTGTCCAAAATTTTCTATCTATTTTAGCATAAAAAATTTACTTATTTTTTTTTTATTTTACACAATTACTTTTACAAAACACTCACATAAGCTCATCTATTCTACTTTCCATTTTATTTAAATACTCATATTCATTCTTTTTTTAATATTACTTTTGTTATCTAAAGTCTCGCTCTCTCTCTCCGACATTTAGGATCTCTCCTCTCAACCATTAGGTCTCTCTTCTTTTCCCTCTCAACCTTCCACTCACTTTTTAATTCTCTCAGATCTCTCTTATCTTAGCTCTCTTTGGCAAACTTAGAAAACTCTCTCAATCATACTCATTGAAGCGTCGAAGACTTGAAATTTTGTATCGGACCTTAGGCCCATCCTTGTTTTGTCTTGAACTCTAGACACATCTTGTTTGGCTTTTTGTGTAAATTTTGTGTGATTGCATGTTTTGTTATGTTAGTGTGACTTCTTTTGTTGTGGTCATTCATGTTGTTTAGTACAAATCTTATGTGACCATATGCATCTTTGATGTTTGATGTAAATCTTGTGTGATCATGCTACGTTACTAAAATTTTGTATGCATCCTTGTTGTTCATGCAATTTGTGCGTGACTATTTGGAGTATATTTTGTGATCACTTGTCTCTTTCATGTTTATGTGAGTCTTGTGTGTTTATTTACTTCACTTTTGGGTGATTGTGTACTCTTTTACTCATGTGAATTTGTGTGTTTGTGTTTTGCATCCTTGCATGCGTCTTTGATGTTTGCATGAGTCTTATGTGTTTCTTCTTACAAATCTTACACAATCATATGTTTGTGTGAGTCATGTGTGATTTTTTTTGTTTTTGGCGTAAATGCTCATTTTTTAGTAGCCTATTTATGTTTGGATGTAAATGCTTGGTCAAATGGCCTCTTTGGTATAGATGCTCATTTTTTAGTGGCCTATATAAAGGATGGGAGTCACTGTGTGACATCCCAGTCACCTATCCTCTCATGCTTATCCAGGACTTTTACTCTTACATGCACGAGATTGATCGTTCAGTACCTCTATTCTTCACTCTTGTTCAAGGAACGCGCATTCCTATCACATCGCCACTTGTTACGGATGTGCTTCGGGTCCCTAGGATAGAGTTTCTTAACTATCCTAGTTGTGAGCATCTGGGGACTGTGTCCAGGGATGAGCTCATGTCTGCTTTTTGTGAGCACCCTTCTGCTTGGGGTGAGCGTCTGTTTACACCATGTTGACCTTTTGCTAAAGGTCCTAGATTCATGAACATGGTGATGACCTTTGTTTTGCATCCATTCTCTCACTATACTCCATTACAGAGCCTCGTGCTCGATTTTTACTGTCATTTCTTAAGCATCTTACTCTAGATTCTCATTTCATTCTTTCTATTATAGATGTTCATCTAGATTTGGCATCCTGTGATAAGCTTATCTTTCCTTCCACTATCACGAGGATCTTACGCCATTTATCCGTTCCTTTTCCCTCTTCTGACCATTTTACCGTCATATGTGCCATAGATTGGGCTACCGTTAAACGTAGTGAGGCCCAGCTTCAGTCGCGGCAGTCAGATTTAGCAGCTCTTTCCTCCCGTTCAGCTTCATCCAATTTTGCTTCATCCACATCCACTCCTCCTTCTTTTTCAGGTAATGTGACTTTAGAAGACATCATGGCGTAGCTGCAGCTCATGAATGCTCACCTAGATACACTCTTTACGGAGTTGTATCAAGTGAACATTCGTGTCGGTTATATTGCACGATAACAGGCATCCATGGGTGGTTTTGCTCTTGAGGCTACGCCTTCACCACCTTCTCCCGTGGCTTCTGATTCTAAGGATGAGGATGAGGATGATGATGATGGTGATGATGATGATGCTTCAGATGATGTTGATTGAAATGCTAGCTCTACTGATGAGATGTCTAATGATGAGATGTCTACTTGACACTCTTACCCTTTGTCATTCGTGACAAAAATGGGTAGTAGTTTTGGTATGAGAGTAGTCTATCTTAGGGGAAAAGTTAGTATAGGACCATTTTGTTAGGGGGAGTTGTAAGGTTGAATTTAATAAACCATTTTATTGGCTTTATTTCGTACCAAATTTACTTGTATTTCAGCAAGAAAACAGAGACTCGAGACTTGTTCTCGCGGGTGGCTCCTGGCTTCATGCCGCCAGACGCAGCACACGTGCCAAGCGTGCCAGAAGGTAACAGTTATGCTAGCTGGAGCACTACAGGACAAAATAGTACAACTGGCCATACGGTTATCTCACGACTGGATCTCGCGACTTAGTCAAGTCGCGAGGCCAAGCCACGAGCCACCCCTGTTTTGTAAATCCTAACGTTTCACATTCTCCTCTCACCCCAGTATAAATACCCCTTATACCCACAAATGAAAGAGAGCTTCCAGAGAGAATTTTGAGAGAGAAACCCTAAAGAAAAACAAGATTGATTCACCTACAATCTATACATTAGAGTCTCTTCAAATTCCTCAACTCTCTTCCTCTCCATTGTCAAATCCTTGAGAGGCATTTTACCAAAACCTTGTTCTCACCATATTCATCACTATGAGAGGGCTGTTTGGTTTTCTGGGAAGCAGTTAGGAAGGAACCAATCTACATTGGTTGATGCTATGGTCTAGTAGCGGAATCCGGGAAACTAGAAAAGAAAAAGGTTCGGCGCAACCTTGTTGGAGTAAGAAGCTTAGAGGGCTTAGGTGCATTGGGTAGATTAGGATTGGAGGGTCTATTGTTGTCCATGTATCCCAACTACATTTTCTAGTGGATTGTTTACCGCTTGGAGGGCGGCGGAGAGGTTTTACTCCGAGGGCTTCGGTTTCCTCTTCGATAACACATCGTGTGTTGTCTTTGTGGTTGCATCTTCCTTCCCTTTTATCTTTGCCTTGTATTATCTGCTGTGGGTTGTGATTTTAATTTGGCTTAGATAGTTAATCCAATTCTATATTATAGCTTATGTTTATTTTCCGCACACTAGTTGTTTAACATAAAGCTTGAATTGGTTAATTTGTAAATTGGGGGTCTAAACGTTCAAAGGTGTTTATACACATATTTGAACTTTAATTTGGTATCAGAGTAGGTGCACTTGTTGTGGTTTTATTACCTAAGTGTGATCCTAGACCCCTGTGTTGTGGTAGCTGTTATGGAAAATACCATGCTGAATTGTAGTTTAAGTGTTTGTGAAAATGACTCTATGCATATGTCTGAAGGGTGTCTTACCAATGAACTTGTAGAGTTGTTAAAAACTAAGAAACATGCTAGGATATTTGTTCACATGTTGGAATATTTTGAAAATCAGAATCATGTCTTACACAGTAGCATATCTGAATCTAAATTGTTGATTAAGAAATATAAAAGAAAGAATAGAATGTTGTGTGAGATGATTGAGACTCTGAAAATGAAAGGTCAATCTGACAAAAGCATGAAAACTTATGATGAGTTTTTGTTTGAAGGTCAAGAATGTTTGTCTCATGTGAGCTTATTTGTGCATACCTCATTGAAGGTGTTTAATGCATGCTTGTGGTATCTTGACAGCGGTTGTTCTCGTCATATGACAGGGGGTAAGTCACTGTTTAAGACATTCAAAGAAAAGGTTGGTGACTATGTGACTTTTGGTGATGGAAGTCATGCTTAAGTCCTAGGCAAAGGGACTATCGAGATACCTGGATTACCGCTGTTGAAAGATGTGTTATACATAAAAAGGCTAAAGGCAAATCTGCTGAGCATCACTCAAATTTGTGATGATGATTTCCTGGTACAATTCTCGAAGAAGGGATGCTTGATCATCAATGAAGAAAGGATTCAGGTCTTAGAGGGAAATCGGACTACAGATAACTGTTATGGAGTAGTTCCCACGGCACCCATTTCATGTAGAAATGCTCGTGTGGATATGTTGGAACTTTGGCATCACAGATTTGGGCATGCTAATTTCAAACAAGTAGCTAAAGTGTACAAACTTGAAGCAGTTAAGGGACTTCCTAAGTTTGGAAAGGTGAAGAAGACCGTTTGTGGTGCATGCCAAATGGGAAAGCAAACAAAGGCAAGTCATCACAAGGTGAATGTGATTGCTACTTCTCGGTGTTTGATGTTACTTCATGTTGATCTAATGGGGCCTACCAGAACTGAATGTCTAGGAGGAAAGAGATACATTATGGTCATTGTGGATGATTACTCAAGATACACTTGGGTTGAATTTCTTAGAGAAAAATCAAAAGCTTGCGAGAGGTTGGAAATTCTGTGCAAGAAACTACAAAACGAGAGAGGGGTCCCTATTGCCAAAATAAGAAGTGATCATGGGAGGGAATTTGAGAATGCAAGATTCGAGTCTTTCTGTGAAAAGAATGGAATCAAAAGGGAATTTTCAGCTCCCAAAACTCCACAACAAAATGGAGTGGTAGAGAGAAAAAATCGGTTGATTCAAGAAATGGCGAGGGTCATGTTGCTTAACAAGCAAATACCTCAAAAGTTTTGGGGAGAAGTTGTCAACACCTCGTGTCACATTGGCAATAGAATATTTTTCGGAGTAGGAACAAAGAAGACCGCTTATGAGATTTGGAATGGAAAGAAGCCTAGAGTGAAGTATTTTTGGGTGTTTGGAAGCAAATATTATATCCTAAATGATCGGGAGAATCTTGGGAAGTTTGATGCGAGAAATGATGAAGGTATTTTTCTTGGGTACTTTACTACGAGTCGAGCGTATAGAGTTTTTAACAAGAGAACTAAGACAGTGATGGAGTCCATCAATGTCAAGATTGATGATGCCTTATCTAAGGTGGAGATGATTGATGATGGAGAAGGGCTGAGCACTAAAGAACCCGATGATGAGGTCGAAGCTCTTGATATAGAAGTTGAAGAACCTACACCCGAAGAAGAATCGAGTCCCATCAACCTAAGAATGGAAACGAGATCGATGTCTAGAACATCAAGTCCTCTTACTCCTCTAGAAGTCCATCCTCCTATCTCTCAAAGTGATGAAGTCTCCACATCAAAGAAGCCACCTTCAAGAGTAATTAAGAACCATCTGGAAAGCAACATCATAGGGTCTCTAGATGAAGGTCTTCACCTCAGAAAAGGAAACATCCTGTTAGCCAATCATGTAACATATCACTGCTATCTTGCTCAATTTGAGCCAAAAAGGGTAGAAGAGGCCTTCAAGATGAGAATTGGGTTGAGTCAATGCATGAAGAGCTGAATCAGTTTGTGAGGAATGATGTGTGGGAACTTGCTCCAAGGCCTAAAAATGTTCATGTCATAGGCACAAAATGGATTTTCAAAAACAAAACTGATGAAGATGGAGAGATAATTCGAAACAAATCTCGGTTAGTAGCTCAAGGATACACTCAAGTAGAAGGAGTAGACTTTGATGAATGGATACCTAAATGAAGAAGTGTTTGTTGAGCAACCAAAAGGATTTGAGGATCCGCACTTTCCTGATCATGTGTTGAGATTGAAGAAAGCCCTTTATGGCTTAAAACAAGCACCTAGAGCTTAGTATGATCGGCTTACATAGTACCTTCTAGATAGAGGATTCAAAAGGGCACATGTTTATGTTGATGACATAGTGTTTGGGGCTACCATTGAAGATCGTGCTATTGAATTTTCTTAGGAGATGAAGAAGGAATTTGAGATGAGTATGGTGGGGGAACTCACATTTTTCTTGGGTCTTCAAGTCAAACAACAGAAGGAGGGTATATTTGTTTCACAAGAGAAGTATGCCAAAAACATTGTCAAAAAGTTTGGACTAGACTCCAAAAAACATGCCTCCACTCCCATGAACTCATCTACTAAACTGAATGTTGATTCTTCTAGAGTAGAAGTAAGTCCTACCTTATATAGGAGTATCATTGGGAGTTTACTCTATTTTACAGCTAGTAGACCGAACATTGCATTCAGTGTTGGTGTTTGTGCCAGATATCAAGCTAATCCAAAGGAATCTCACCTGACTGCAGTTAAGCGAATCATTCGATTATTAATGGAACTTCAAACTATGGTCTGTGGTATTCAAAAGACTCAAATGCTTGTCTTGCCGGGTATTCAGATGCTGATTGGGCTGGTAGTGTAGACGATTGGAAGAGTACTTCAAGAGGCTGTTTCTACCTTGGTAACAATCTTGTCTCGTGGATGAGCAAGAAACAAAATTCCGTGCCTCTATCTACTGTTGAAGCAGAATACATCACCGCTGGAAGTTGCTGCACTTAGCTTCTTTGGATGAAGAAATTACTTCATGATTATGGAATTCCTCAAGAGACAATGTGTGTCTTCTGTGACAACACCAGTGCCATCAATCTTTCCAAGAATCCTGTCTAGCATTCAAAATCTAAACACATAGAGATACGTTACCATTTCATTCGAGATCTGGTAGAGGAAAAAGTTGTGTGTCTTGAGTTCATACACATCGACAATCAAAAGGCGGACATCTTCACTAAGCCTCTCGATGGTCCATGGTTTGAATCACTCCATAAGACCATTGGTGTTGGTACAATTCCTTGACTCTCTTATGTGATGTGTGCTTCATATATTTATGATATGATAAGTTTGCTTGTGTTGGGGTACACATTACTCTGTTGGCTTTTTGTGCAGCATGAGTTTGTTTGTTTGTCTATTTGTGCACTCTTTTGGTTTCCTTTTGTTTTTGATCAATTTTTTTTCTTCTTGTGTCAAAAATCCAAAAATCACATAAAAATTAGAAAATCAAAAAGTTTGATTGACATTGTTGAGTTTTTGTCTTAAAACTTGTTTTGCCTTGTACCTTTGTGCTAATGGCTTTGTGCATTTTCGAGCATAGCTTGTTTCTTTGCACTCTTATCACTGTGGGAGAAATCTTGAAATCTATGTGATTGTTGTAAATAGATCTTCAAACTTGTCATGAATGATTAGTGAATGGTTATGATGATCTTGAGACATGCATAGACTTGTGTCTATATATCTTCCCACTCTTTATTTTTGTTTTTGCTAAAAAGAGCTCATCAAATGTAAATCTCCAAATGAAAAAAGATATTGAGTTGCAAAAGCCTGTCGCACATACTAGTATTTGACTAGGAAAAAAGTAAAGCAACTAAAAATTAAAGTGAAAGTTTATTCAAAAAAAAAAAAAAAACCAAAGGCTATCTCATCAAGGTGAAATATCTATTATCACTCTCACAATGAGAGGTGATTTTCTCTAAAAGGATTAAAAAGATCAAATGTTATGATTGAAAGTGGAGTCAAATGTAAAGCTCCAAGTTATGTTATCAAGTTTTGTGGGAGGTCATATATGCATACTTCTATAATTGAGATGGATCACATGATCTAGTGCTAATTGTGTATGCCTTGGTTGAATTGATCATTGAAGCTTCACATTAGACTAAGGACTATCTCATTGTTGATTTCCACCCACAACACACAAGTTTATGTTCAATAAATGCCATATTCATTTGTGTGATTGTACTTGATGAAATGTGTTTTCACATGCTCAATCTTTATTGATTCAAGCACAAAAAGATTTTTGAGTGCTTTAGGTGTTTTTGGAAAGTATTTTGTTCTAAAAATATGAAAATTTCAATACTTTTTTTGCCCTGTTTTGGTGACTCAATCGCAGGTAAGTCAAGTCGCGAGCCTTAGTTGCGTGTTCGCGGGTTAGTTTTGGAGACTTGTTCGTGAGTGGAACGTCCAGTCGTGAGGGTTACTCAGAGATTTTAACGGCTCAGCTCGCGACTCGCTCGTGGGTAGACCTTCCACTCGCGAAAAACACTTAGAAATTTTTTTTAAAATTCTGTCTTTGAGTGTTTTGGTGGCTTGATCTGGCGACTTGTTAGTGACTCACTTCAGTCACGAAAATCACGTGTTCTACAAAATGAGCTCATTTTCAACAGTTTTCTTAAAAAGGGGTTTCTCATTTGCCTGACTTGCACTCTCTGTCTGTTCATTTTCTGATCTTATTTTCACTTCTGCATCATCACTATGGTAATCTTCAAATTCTTTCAACATCTTGTTACCACTCAATCTATCTTTAAGGAAAGGTATGGGTTTTGTTCTCTACTATTTGTTTTTGCCTTTTCCTCATGTTTTTGTGATCTCCTTGGTGTTCATATTTATCTTACCTGTGTTTGATCACTTGAGTGTATGTTGTTCACATTTTTGTGTGGTTTTAATCTGACCCACTCTATTGTATAGCTACATTTGGGTCATTTTTGTCCCTCTTTGCTATTTTCTGGTCATTTCCATCTAGCTTTTAGGGTTTCTTTATTATCCCTAAATTGCCTCTAACCCACTGCTAATAATGTCTGTTGGATTGTGTTATGCCATTTCCTCTATTCATGATTCAGACTGGATATGTCACCATTCAAGAAAGCAGCTATGAAAGGAGGCAGTTCCGAAGGGAAGGAACACGTCATTGATGTTGATGATTACTCACCTCAAACAAAAGAGACTCGTTCTTCATCAAAGAGATTCGATCCCAACAAGTTCAGATCCTATGCTGCCTATCAGTCTCATGAGAATTATTTTCGAAATGCTAGACCATTACTAGAAAGACCTGTGGATCAATCATCACTTCATGACACTGACATTCCAAAATGGTTTGCTCACAAGGATTGGAATTACCTTCTCTCTGATCTGGATGATGCGTATGAAGATTTGGTAAAGGAATTTTATGCCAACGCGATTGTGGAAGAAGATGAACTTAAGTGCTAGGTTAGGAAAAAGAGTTTTTCAGTCTCTCTTGCATATCTGGCAAAGATCCTTCACATCAACAAACCAATGTTTCGACACTCACCGGTTTATGATGATCTTTGTCCTGATGAGGAGCTTCTCAAGGAAAGTCTTGGACAAGACTTGGAGTTCTCACCCAATGGAAACTCCATCAGTGTTTCCTCTCTTCCTCCAAAATTGAGAGTGCTTACAATTGTAATGTTTCACAATTTGTACCCTTTATCAAGCACTGGGTATATGAACCTAGGACATGCTTTGTTTCTTCATGATCTAATCTTTGATGTAGAAATTGACATCCGTGTTTATATCTTTCATGTTCTGCATAAAACGGTTCTACGAACTGAGTCCCGAATGTGCATTCCTTTCTGCTGTCTCATTTCAAGGATCTTGAAGCTCAAGGGAATTTATCCAACAGCAGATGAATCTCCTCTCTCGAAACCGAGTCCAATCAACATGCGTACATTCAACGCAAGCATTGGACATAGTCGGAAGAGAGCCAAATCGGAAACTTCCGCATCTCACAGTGGCTCTCATTTCAGCACTCTTTCCCTTGATGAAAAAATTAATCACATTGTATCCTCTGTACATGAGTTGAATACAAAGATGTCTGGACTCACATTTACTCTACACCATCACAGCACTCGATGGGATATGAAGTTTACCTCACTTCAAACTCAATTGGATCAAATTCAGAGAAGGCTAGAAGAAAATGTATGGCCTATTCCATGACAAAAAAGGGGAGTGATAGCCTGATCAGAGGGGGAGGATATTACCTAAGGGGGAGTGTTTCTACATTCTTCTTCAGTTTAAGTTGTTATATTTTCTTCAGTTTAAGTTGTTTTATTGTGTTTAGTACCTGTTTTGTACCCATGTTGCTTATGTAAGCTTTTAGGGTTATGTTTTTATGCATATTTGTAGGCTTTATGGTTTGTACCTTGCTTAATGCAACCTTTTATGCTTTGTTTAAATCAGTACTTCTATCTAAATATCTTGCATTTTGTTTAAGTACTGTCACTCTTGTGCCCTTATAGGATTGTTCCTAGATGCATATACTTAGTGTATTATGCATTGGTTGAGTATTGGGCATACAAGTATCTTGCTTTGTTCTTGTTAAGTTGTATGTTCAAGTGTTCATTCCAAGTGTGAATGAGCATTGTGATCACTACCTTGTGGTGATTACTTGGTTGATCAAGCCATGATTTGAAACTTCACTTCGTCTTTGCTTAATCACCTTAAGCTTGTTTCATATGCATTTCATGCTTTTCTGCATACAATGATCATGGTGTATTGTTGTGTTTTAGGAGTTTCATGTTCTTATGATTCAAGTGCTTCACAGCTTCTAGAGTTAGGTGTGAGTGAGTTTTGCTCAACTGTTCCCAACTTACATGTTAAGTCTAGAGTCTTTTTTAGGGTTTTGTCACGGAATAGCCAAAGGGGGAGATTGTAAGGTTGAATTTAATCAACCATTTTATTGGCTTTATTCCGTGCCAAATTTGCTTGTATTTCAACATTTAGTAACCCTGTATTTAGGTGGGTTTGTTGTAAAGGTAGCGAGTGAGATAGAGTGTTGATTGCTCAAGAGTGTGCAAGAAAACAGAGACTCGTGGCTTGTTCTCGCGAGTGGCTCGCAGCTTCAAGCCGCCAGACGCAGCACATGTGCCAAGCGTGCCAGAAGGTGAACAGTCATGCTAGCTAGAGCACTACAGGACAAAACAGTACAACTAGCCATACGGTTATCTCGCTACTGGATCTCGCGACTCAGTCAAGTCGCGAGGCCTAGCCACGAGCCACCCCTGTTTTGTAAATCTTGACGTTTCACATTCTCCTATCACCTCAGCACAAATACCCCTTATACCCACAAATGGAAGAGAGCTTCTAGAGAGAATTTTGAGTGAGAAACCCTAAAGAAAAACAAGATTGATTCACCTATAATCTATACAATAGAGTCTCTTCAAATTCCTCAACTCTCTTCCTCTCCATTGTCAAATCCTTGAGACGTATTTTACCAAAACCTTGTTCTCACCATAATCATCACTGTGAGAGGGCTGTTTGGTTTTTTGGGAAACAGTTAGGAAGGAACCAATCTACATTGGTTGATGCTATGGTCTAGTACCGGAATCTGGGAAGCTAGAAAAGAAAACGGTTCGGCGCAACCTCGTTGGAGCAAGAAGCTTGGAGGGCTTAGGTGCATTGGGTAGATTAGGCTTGGAGGGTCTATTGCTATCCATGTATCCTAACTACATTTTCTAGTGGATTGTTTACCGCTTGGTGGGCGGCGGAGAGGTTTTACGCAGAGGGCTTTGGTTTCCTCTTCGATAACACATCGCGTGTTGTCTTTGTGTTTGCATCTTCCTTCCTTTTTATCTTTGCCTTGTATTATCTGTTGTGGGTTGTGATTTTAATTTTGGCTTAGATAGTTAATCCAATTCTATATTATAGCTTATGTTCATTTTCCGCACACTAGTTGTTTGACATAAAGCTTGAATTGGTTAATTTGTAAATAGGGGGTCTAAACGTTCAAGGGTGTTTATACACATATTTGAACTTTCAGGAGTGTTGATACATTTTGAGGGATGTAGTGAGGATAGTATGTATCTTTTCTTTTCTTTCTTTTTAGATACATTACTCTTGTACATGAGGTCTTATGACCATTTATAGGCATACATTGTGCTTATTTTCTTATTTATATTGATGTATGTTTTTCTTTCACCTACCCCTTCATGTGTTGTTTCTTTTCTCCCTTTATACACATGTTTCTTATTCTTGTATGTAATCTATTATTTCTATTTTACACAAAGATGCCTTGATGAGTTTTGTTTAAAGTGTTTCAAAAATACAGGTTGTCAAAGTCTACTTGCCATAAACTCTCTTCTTGCAAAGGTTTTCAAGAGTATGTGTTAGGATAGATTTTATTGTATTCAATAAGTGAATATAAGTTGAGTGATTTACGACTTCTCTCATATGTTCATTTATTTGTTGTGGTTTTGTCACGGATTGCCAAAGGGGGAGATTATTAGGACATATGTGTTTTACATGTTAAGAACATATGTCATGATTTTATGTAATTGGCTTATCCTTTGATAAAACACACTTTACTTGTATTTGGGTAGATTTAGGATGTGTTTAGATACTTCAAGAAACCATGTTTCAATATCAACTATTGAAGCCTTCAAGTTTATCCAAGAAAACAAGTTCATAGTGCAAAATCATTAAAGCTCGACAGTTGGCCCGACAACTGCATCTATCGAGCTTAAAGAAGTTGTTCTACATTCAGTGTGCTCGACACATGCTCAACAGCTTCTCGACACCTTCTATCTGTCGAGGTTTAAGATTTTCAAAATTCCAATATGATTTTCTTGGGATCCGTGAATTTGTCTTTGGACTTTCTTTTCTCCTAACCCTAGACATATAAAAGAATCAGTTTAAGGGCTGTCAAACAGTTCACAAGTTGCACAAACTTTGAGCAAACTTTGTTCAAGCAAATTGTGACTGGAGACAAAGTTCTTGCCCTAGTTTATCTCTTTCTCTTGAAGAAGTTGCTGTGTATGTGCACCGCAGGGTTTTGTGACCAAGCATTTTCTTGATCTTCATTGTGTGGATGAACTGAGGAACTTTGTAACCAAGAACCTTCTTAGTTGGTGATTGAAGTCGCGTACTGGGATCCGCATAATTGGTTAGTCACATACTTAGAAGTCATGCATCGAAAGGTCAACTGTCACTACAGAACAAGTCCAATTAAGTATTGGGGTAAGGGTTCAACTGTAGGTTGGTAAGGTCCTTGGATTCCTTTACTTGTAACTGCTTGTTGTGATAATAATGGAGTTTCAAGAGTGTTGATCTGAAAATCACCTAGTGGGGTTTTTTGCCGTTAGGTTTTCCCCATTAGTAAACAAATCACTGTGTTATTTATTTTTAGCTGCATTATTAGCTTATTAGTGATTTGTTTGTGCTACCACACTTTTGCATGATAAATTGATTAATTAATAATTTGGCTAATTAATTAATTAATTAATTTCTATTATAAGGGATCATTCAGTTTGTGGCCTTTCATTATGTTCAAGCGCAAACATGCACAAATAAAATTGAGTCAAAGCTATGAGATTTTATGTTTAGTATTGTGTTTGACAACATATGTAGGTGAACATATGCATAAGAATAGGAAATAATTTCTAGCAGACACGTGAAAAGGAAAAAGCAAGTGGTATTACCTATCTTCTTGTTCTCTGTTTTTGCTGTTTGTTCTGCTTCTCGTTCTGTTTCTGTACTTTGTTAATAGCTGAAAAAGGAACAACCTTTGAGTTAGATTTTGAGCTAGAGATTGAAAAGAAAAAAAAAAGATGAAGATGAGAGATTGAGAATAAAGTGAGAAAATGTTGTTGAATAATCTCTGCTTTGTTTCTCGTTTCTTCCTCTTCCTTCTCTTTGTTGCTACTTCCTAATGTATGTATGCTGCTGTCTGTCCTTGTTGTGATTACTCTTGCTATTTGTTTGTCGAAATGACAAAAAGGAGTGGCCTTTTTGGCTTAATGGTGAAAAGGAGGGAGCTTTGTGTATTTGTTGTGGGTTTGGGTTATGTTTCTTGGGTTTTTGAGAGTGGAATAGCTACTGTTAAGAGCTAACCGTGTATTGGAGTGGGATAGGAGGCACTTTTGGGAGATTTTTGGTTTAGGCAGAGGAGGGTTTTGGGCATTCTTGGTGGTCCTTGTGTTTGAGATGGTTGCTATTTCTGGTTGCTAAGAATGGAAAAAAAGAACTTTTTTTTTGGGGGGGGGGGGGGTTTTGGGAGCTGTTGCTATGTTGGTTTGGCTGGTTTTTTTTTTTTTTTTTTTTTGCTGAATTGGTGGGCGGGGTGGGCCTGTTTTGGGTCAGGTAGAAAAAGGTCATTTTAAGCGGGTTAAAAAGGGGGGTCAATCAGGTTGCAGGTCGGGTCAGGTTGGGTTGGGTTGACCCATATTTTTCACATGAATGTTTTTTAAAAGAAAATAACATGTATTTGTCATTTAGAAAGTCATACAATAAATTACTTGATGTAAAATGCATTACTCTGAATTCACCACTTATATCAAAAATGAATTACAATTTTAATACTTATTAAAAAATTTTAAAATTATACAAATCCGAACATTGCTATCTAATACAAAACACCAAAAAAAAAAAGAATGACAAATACACAAGTTTTATTTCTACATAATATCAACATCCCAAAATATAAAATAAAATTACTAATGACTTATTGGATAATTCATTTGAAAAAGAATAAAAATATTTAAGAAATTTACAATCTTGAAAATTAATTTTATAATCTATTGTCAATTGTGGTTGGCATTCTATTTCAATTTGAGATATATATTAAAATTTATTTGTTTACTTATTTATACATAGTCTCTTTTATGAATATCATATCATTGTTAAGCAACACACACCCTAGAAAATATCATAATTTATTTTGAAAAGTCGTTTATTTTGGACATAAATTGTTAAAAAATAGGTCTAAGTATTCATAATTTATGTTAATTTGATACTTTGGCTTCACTATTTTCACACTTGTGAATGTTTCTCACACATGTCTACAATTTTAAATCTATGTTTTTAACTGTACTGTAACTAGATTATCTTGGCATGTACTTCGCAATTTGATATCTATAAATCTTTACTCATTACCGAATGCTTAATCATTCACCTTTCAATTAATTTGCACACAGTTATGTAAATGTATCAATTGTTTCCTTAAATCTCACAACAACCAATTAAACCAATAATTGTCTTAATTTTATTATTTTTTTACCCAAAAAAAAAGTTTTAAAAAAAAAGTTCGAGTTCGAGTCGGATTGCAGGTCAGGTCAGGTTGACTTGCAAAAAACGCGAGTCGGGTCACGTGTTAACCCGTTTTTTCTTTGGGTAAAAAAATAATCAAGTCGGGTCGGGTCGGAAAATTTTGACCCGTTTTTCCATGTTTAGGTCTTTTTGGTAGAGGTTAGGAAACTTGGATGGTGAAAACCAAAAATGGGAAAGGCCCAGTCAGCCTTGGGAATGGAGAGAATTTTTCTTAGGGTGGTGGGTGCCTCCCAAGGGTGCATATTCATGTTCCCCTGATTATGGTAAAAGGGAAAGTGAGTGATTTTATATGTGAATAAAAGTGGAATTGGATAAGAATGTAGAGTGTCACCCTTTGAAGTCAAAGAAAATTTTCTAGTAATTTTGGACCATCCTTAATTCACCCAAGCAAAGGATTAGAACTTGGACTATAGTACACTTAAGAACTGTGTGGACTTTAAATCAACAGTTAATAATTCACAACAAAACATTAACATGCCCATTAATTAAAATAAATTAACTTGATTTCTAGATAAATTACATTTATGAGTTAAAAAAATTAAGGGACCAAAGTAAATGGACCAGAATAAAAACAGAACATATAATTTACAAAAATCAATTAAATTTCTTAATCAATTTTGACATGTGATCCTCAATGGCATTTTGATTAAAAAGTCCCAAAATTGTACCAATTTCCAGCGAAAATCATACTAAAAATTTAGCACGCATTACATAGAGAATTATGTACTTTTTTTGCAGTTAAAATGCAAAATGTGTAATTTCACAAATTAAGTGACATCTCACCTAATTCTTACCTAATCTTCACCCATGAGCAATCAAATTACAGGGAATTTCATGGTCTTAATCATAACACCAAAATTAATCCAATTACATGGTTAGATTTCAAATGAAGCTCAATCAAATTTACTCAACCACATAGAAATTGATAAAAATCAACAAAAAATGTGGTTTAACTATTAATATCATGAAATTCTTTAATTTAAGACTGTGGTGGGCCTTTATTGTATTTTTGGGCTAGATTGCTTCCTGCTGCATTGTGGCCCAATAGTTCTGGGGTGGGAGAGTCGAGACTGGCTCGATTGAAACTCACCTCAAGCCAGCTTATGTGCAAGCTAGGATCCTTTCCCCAAGATCTTGATCACTCACTTATGGCAGAGGATGCTATTATAAAAAATGTTATGGCAGGAGGCACATAATATGATGTGGATATATTTATATCTAACAAAAGACGACACTTAAACCACTTCCTTAACAAGAGAACACGACTATGTGAATATAGTAGAAGTATGATTAATGCTTAATTAATCACAATAAAAGAAAAGAAGGGGATTAGTCTGTTGTACTTAGTTCCTCAACAAATTATGTCCTAGAAGGGAACTAGTCTCCAATGTAAGCAATCTTACAGGGAAATCTTGCCATAGAAATTGCTTACTTTGAAAGAATGGACCTAAATGGCTGGCTTAATCCTAAGTCCTTTAACTTGTTATAGGGTAGGCTATTGAGAGGGAGAGAAGGAAATAGTCTATCGGTGCATGCCTTATTGCACTTTTGTTTTCTCACTTTTCTTTTTACCCTTTTTTTTTTCTTTGTTTCTTTCTGTCTGTTTTTCTCACTCGTTTCTTCTTACTTCTTACCCTTTTGTCCTTGTTCCATTGCCCCTTGCTGTGTACAGTTAAGGCCTTTTTATACTACCTTTCGTGATGACTTTTACAATTTTACCCCTTAACTACTTTTGGCCTGGTGTGGGTATCCTTCGTGGGCCACCCATTGGTTTGTCGGCCACTCAGCCAACACCACTACCTTGTGTTGGCTACGCCATGTTCCATTCCTAGACAAAGGAGTTTTTGTTTTATTTTCTTGTTTTTTGTTACCTTCCTGTCCGAATAAAGATTATGTATTCTCTCTTACTAATTCCTATGTTATGCACCATGTGATTCCAGCTCCTCTTTCCCCCTTTTGGGTGATTTGTCACCCAGGAAGACATTTCCTCCAAAAGTGATTTGAGCAAGAATCCTAGAATAGACTTTCCCCTTCTCCCCACCGCCAGACCATACCCTCTATTACCTTTGACCCATGGCCCACTGCGCCTAGTGTGGCTGGGTACAAGTGGGTGGTGCCTAAGCCTTGTACGTGCTCCACTCCCATATGAGTCCATGGCTTGTTTTCCGTTCATGCGTTTGCCGTTGCCTGTGGATTTATCTGGTCCATCTACACATCTTGTTGCTTATTTTTAAACCTTTGTGGCATGGACGAGTCATTGGGTTTTCATTCTCTGCATCTCATTTCTTCCCTAGGCTGGGCTTTGCTCAGGTATGGGTCCTTCCTTCTTCAATCCAGCCCTTGCCTTCTTTGTGGATTGGTTGACACTTCTTTGTCAACTGCATTCTCAAGGTCGTGTTGACTATCCTTTTCTTTAGTTTTGTCAACCTTCAGTTGACGAATCTCCTCTACCCGTTGTTGTTGAGTATGCTACATCAACTGCATCATCTCAATGAAAAGGTTGGCATTATCTCATAGATTCCTCTACTGTTGCTGTAGCTTAGCCCCCACACTAGTTACACCTTCCTTTTGGTTGGGTTGGTGGGGTAGTTGGCTAAGACTCTACTTGAGATAGGACATTGCTCATGTTTCGCATTGTCTGCAATCTTAGGGGCATGACTCGCGAGGTTTCGACAATCTTCAGTCTTTTCTTCCTTATTTGTTTCCCAACTCCCTAGTGGAGTCGCCAATTTAATATAGGGCCTGTTCTACTATCCTCAAGCCCGTTGAATAGTGGGTCAGTAAGTTGGGGCTGGCCCAGTATCCTAGCAGGACCATATCACGATCAGTTTATGCACAAGCTAGGTGTTCCTAATATTTAGACAAGGTAAAGAGTTCTGCAACAGACTGGGTATCACAACAAACATGATAGATAACACCATAGCAGAACAACCGATACCACAAATATAATAAAAGATACTATGGCATAACAACTGATACAACAAATATAATAAAAGATACTATGGCAGAACTACTGTTACAGCAAAATATAATAAAGTATGCCACAATGAAATCAACTGGTACAACAAATATAATAAGAGATGTTACGATAGGATAAACAATATAGCGAACAATAAAAATATGCTACAGTAGAACATGATAAAAGATGCTTCGGTAGAATGACTAATAAAGAAAAAAAAATTCCAAATTTCCCTAATAGACTCCTAGAAAGTAGGAAGTACAAAAGAAAATTCAAGATTACATCCAAAAATGACAGAAATACCCTCAGTTGGGTAGATGACATAAAGACTCTCAAAGCACCCCCAATAGACTAAAAAGATAAAGAACATCCCTCAACAGATCAAAAATCATTAAGGAAACTTCGTGAGTTAAGACCATCAACCAAATCCCCAGTGAGTTACAAAATACATAGTTTTCTAAGTATCATAAAGGACTTGCCCTCGGGTCCAAGGCACAAGGACAACTCCCTCAAGGGTTGTGAAGAATATTTTTTTCCTAGACAAGTTGAGGAAACTCCCTTGTGAGTAGAATCAACACAACCTTCTCCCAATTCCCTAGTGAGTCATGAAGGAGAAGAAGAGAATTTTCCCCAATGGACTACACACTATCAGAGACTACCTCGTAGGTCAAATTTACCAAAAAGGCTCCCCTGTGGGCCACCAACACACTCCTTAGTGAGCTATTCTTCCCAGTGGATCTTACACCAAGTGTTAGGACATATGTGTTTCACATGTTAGGAACATATGTCACTATTTTATGTAATTGGTTAATCTTTTAACAAAACGCATTTTATTTGCATTTGGGTAGATCTAGGATGTGTTTAATACTTTAAAAAATAAGGTTTCAAGATCAAGTGTTAAAGCCATGCAATTTGACCAAGATTCAAGCTGAAAAGTGCTTGTTATTAAAACTCAATAGCTAGCATCTATCGAGTCTGGAAGAGCTATTCCAACCCTATGGCTCAACAGATAGGCTATCTGTTGAAGTTTATGAAGTTCAGTTTTTCAGGACTGTTTTTCATCCAATCCGGGATTATGTGTTTCAGGTTTTCTTTTCTCATAACCTTAGATGTATAAAAGGATTATTTTAAAGGCCATCAAATGTGACACAAGTTGCACAAGTGTTGAGCAAAGTTTGTTCATGCAAATTGTGACTGGAGACAGAATTTGCCCTAGCTCATCTCTCTTATGAAGAAGCTGCTATGTTTGTGCACCGTAGGGTTTTGTAACCAAGGAGCTTCTTGATCTTCATCGTTTGGATGAACTGAAGAACTTTGCAGCCAACAACCTTCTCTAGTTGGTGATTGAAGTCGCGTACCGGGATCCGTGCAATTGGTTAGTCACGTACTAGGAGCCGTGTATTGAAAAGGAGAGATTGTCACTACAGAACAAGTCTAATTGAGTATTAGGGTAATGGTTCAATTGTAGGTTGGTATAAGGTACTGAGATTCCTTTACTTGTAACCACTTGTTGTGATAATAGTGAATTCTCGAGAGTGGTGACCTTAAAATCACTCGGTGGGGTTTTTGTCGTGTTGGTTTTCCCCATTTTAAAAAAAATCACCATGCCAATTTAACTTCCGCTGCATACTTAGTTTAATTGGTGGTTTTGTTTGTGCTATCACGCGTTTTGTATGTTAATTTGATTAATTAATAAACTTGGCTAATTAATCAATTAATTCATCACAAGGTGTCAATACGTTTTTGGCCTATCACCAACGACTTTCTTGTGAGTCAAAACTACCAAGTACATAACTTGTGCACATATCCTAAGGGAATTGAATATGCATGCATAAACCCCATACAAGTCAAAGCTACCAAGTCCTTGTGCACAAATCCTGAGGGAATTGAATATGCAGACACAAAAATTATACAAGTTAGAAAAGAAGAGTACAAAACTTGTGCACATATCCTGAGAGAATTGAATATGCAGGCATAAATCCTATACAAGTCAGAAAAGAAGAATGCAGAACTTGTGCACATATCCTGAGGGAATTGAATATGCAGGCACAATAAAAGAGGTAGAGATAGAGATAAAGACAAAAGTCACCCAGAGGCAAGAGCCTCACTAGGAGAAGTTTGAGATAAGAGCCTCAGATGGAGATAGAAATAGAAGACAAGTATTACCAGAGGCACAAGCCACCAGGAGAAGTTTGAGGCAAGAGGCCCAGATGGACACCACAGATATATCTATGCTACTATTTTAGGGGCTTCCATTGTTTGGGATCCTCAATTTTGTGGTTCAAAAATGCCCTTACACCCTTAGGTTTAAATAGGATGTTTCCATAAAAATACATCTCTAATTCCGTACAAAATAGTATCACTCTTCCAATTGGTTTTTCAAACTCAACTCTCACATTTCTCCCATATTCCACTCACCCCTACGTTTTTACTTTTTTCTTTTTTCTTTTTTCTTCCAAATCTCTTCTTTTTTATTTTGAAAAATAAAATACTCCTACTATAAAAAAAACCTCTACTATTCCATATCCTCAACTCTCCTAGCTCTTCCATATTCCACTTACCACACGTTTTTACTTTTTTTTTTTCCCCTTTATCAAGACCTATCTATTTCTCCCTAAAAAAGAGATAGGAGAGTTGAGGATATGGAATAGTATTGGTTTTTTTATAGTAGGAGTATTTTATTTTGTCAAGACTTATCCATTTTATTTTCAATAAAATTTCCAGTTTTCTTACTCTAATCTCATGGTTATTTTTCTTTTTCCCAAATCTCTTCTTTATTTTGAAAAGAAAAAGAAAAAAGAAAAAAAAAGCTCCTACTATAAAACCACTACTATAACTTCTCATCCATATCCTTAAATTTAGGCACCACCATAATTTTTTTTTTCCTGAACCAAGCCAGTTGCCAAACAAAACAAAGCATAAATAAATGTTCTCTTTCCTTCCCTCTCTTTTTCAAGAAGACATATGCAAAGGTACATAGTTTTCTTAGTACTCATTCTTTTCTTTTCTTTTTAATATTTTCTTGCTCGCATATTTGTTTGTGTATCTTTATTTTATACAAGTTTATAATTTTGAAAAGGTGTTACTAACTCTCTTTATACAATTGTATTTTTATTTAATACAAAATAAACTCTCCCTCATACTACTCACTTACAGGCTATGTTTTGGGATTTCCTCTTCCTTTTCTTTTATGAAGAAGTGGAATTTGACGAGATTTATGCATTTGTGAATGAAATAATTTTTTGGTATAAATATCATCACACCTCTACATATTTTTGTGATTGAAAAATGCAATAATTCTGAATTATGATGAATGGACACTATCAACTTTTACACAAAAAACAAAAGAACCGTCTGAGCACACGCCTGAGTGTGTGCTTAGAAGCTAGTATCCCTCTAAACTCATAAGAGCACCTTGTTCATTTGGTTAATGGTTGGGCCATTGGCCATGTTTGTTTGTTTGTTTGTTTTTTTCTTTAGTTGTTCTAGGATAGTGAGTCACTTGCACTTTGCTTTCGATTAGTAAAACAGGTTCTGGGATAGTGAACTTGTTGTTGCTCGTTTCTAAAGTAACAAAGGCGGGACTTTGGACATACGAATCCCACATAACTCTGCAGAGTTGCACCTTGCCACATGTATGCATGTTGTTTGCCATGTGCGTGGGTTGGGCCCAAGCCACACATCGAAACAAAATGTTTTCTCTTTTATTCTTTTGATTCTATTAGTGAAGCTCACGAATCAAAATAGAGGCATCTGTCAACACCACATTTTGTACCCATAATGATTCAAATCCTCGTTCCCCAATGATGTTGAAATTCTAAAGCCCAAAGTTGGTTTAGGGCTCGATCAAATTGATATTGACATAAGGAAAGTGTTTTCGAAAAAATATAACTTTTTTATGAACTAAATAAATTTAGTTTTGGAAAATTAAGGCCAGGAAAACCTAGGACATGTGTACGCATACAAGCGTCTGTGCACGCATGTTGCAAAGTTATGTGCACATGCTTCATGCATGTGTACGCATACACGGGCATGTGTGCACATGTCAGGATTCTAGAAACTATGAAGGCAAGTATTTCTACATTAAAGTTGGGTTTTGGAATGAATCCCACATCATTTAGGAGTTGTTCCAAACCCCCATTTTTGAACTATAAAAAGCCATACATGGTACCTTTTCAAAATACACAAAAATTTCTAAGGTAAAACACAAATTCATTAGAAATTGTGAAGCAAGCAAAGAGTTTTTCACAAAACATCCTCAAGTCCTTGATCTTTGAGTTTCAAGTTTATTAATCATCTTTTGTTTGATTGTGAATAGATTAACTGAGGGGAACGGTCAAAATCAAGCCAAGGAGCTTTTGTTTTTGAGGTATAATGTTCTAGTCATTTTCTCTTTCTTTTTCTGTTTCGATTTTCATTTCCTTGCTTTTTTTGCTTGTTTGTGTTATAATATGATTGTTTAGTTTAGGTTCTCTTTGTTTTGTCATTTTAAACATGTTAGGTTGTTAAATTTTGTTTCTGCTCATTTTGTGTTCTTGTGTTTTCTAGGTTAGGGTCTAGCGCATGTATGTGTATGCAAGCTTACTGCATGCGCATGCATATATGAAGTATGCATATGCATACAACTGGGCTGCATACATAAGTCCTATGTATGTGCACGCATACTCGTGCCCAGAAACCTTAATCCGAACCTTTTCTACTTCTATTTCTTTATTTTACCCGTTTAATATGCCTCTATCCTGTTCATTTTTATATGTATATGCCTCTGGCTCCATGTTTTTTTTTTTTGGTTTTGTCCTTCACATGTTAGATTAGGGTTTTTCTTTTCTTGATATGCCATGAACATGCAAATGAATGATCATGTATTAATGCATAAGTGCTGTGGTGCAACAAGGTAAGGCATGCATTCACATGAACATACATTTGGATGATGAAAATGATGAATATGTTTGTTTGATGCCTTGATAATATGTTTGGGATATACTTGATGTTAATGCCTTGTTGCAATGTTTATGCTTCTCTTTGAATGTAATAACATGTTTGTACGATTCTGCCATGCCATGTTTCTTCCCTTGGGAGTATGTGATGTAATGCTATGATATATGCATGCAAGGGTTGAGATATGATGAGATGCAATGATAGATGTATGTTAGCATGTGTGTGGGTCTAGAATGATAAATTTTGAACTTGCCTTATTGAGATTAAGATGTAAGAAACAATGAGTGGAAGCTGACCCACGGGTCGGGTGGGGTTGGGTGCCTAGCACCTTCCCATCCCTATACCTAAACTTTGGACACGTGCTCTGGTAGTAAGATCAGGTGGCAACACCATTTCATTTCTTCACCTTGGTGCACTTGGCCCAGGCATACTCCCCCAAACCGCTTGTGCCCACAGGCGACATAGGCACTTCGCTACAGATGACATTGCGAGAAGCCATTGAACCTTATCATTTAGAGGAAGGAAAAGTCATAAAAAGGTTTCCGTAGGTGAACTTGTGAAAGGATTATTGTCAAACTTGCCCAGTAGAACAACTCGTGAACCGGCGACAACTGATTGGGGGTGGGAAGTGCTCATTACCTCGTCCCCTCAGAAGAAAACCCCATGTCTCCTGCCTACAAGTCGAATCCTGGTGCGGAATGCGCAAAGGAATTCAAATTAGGAGAGCCCTACTGAAGGCCCCAAACACAGTGCGCCCCTGGCATTGGTGTCATATGAATTATCCAAAACAACTCTCGGTGACAAATAAATCCTAAAACCCTAAACCCTAAAACCTAAAACCTAAACCCTAAACCCTATACCCTAAACTCTAAACCCTATACCCTAAACCCTAAACCCCAAACCGTAAACCCTAAACCCTATACCTTATACCCTATATCTTAACAAAATAGTTCATGGAAGGAGAACAAATGGCAAGAATTCTTTTCAGCGTCTTTATTTACTTTTATTCCCATTTCTTTCTCAATTGCTTTTTTCTTTTCTTTTCTTTTCAAAATGATTTTTTTCTTAAAAGAAAAAATAATAATCTTCAATATTGTTCAAGCAAAGAAGAAAGTAAAACATACTAAAGGGCAATTTCTTATTAGTGAATTGCTTGTGAATATAGCTGAAGATTTTTTTGGACAAAAACTAAAGTGGTAAATTTTTTCAATGCAAAAATTGATATTGCTTCATAAATAATGAGTCTAAATCTTTTCTCACATAATTCCTACTCCACTTTATACTCCAATAAAAATTGGACACCTACCCCCCTCTTTAATTAAATCCCTATTGTCAACCTTTTTCCTTAAATTAGCTTCTTAGAATTAATAAAAAATAAAAAAACTTCAAACCATCCCCACCAGACACCACCACTAGCCCACCACCACTAGTCACCACCAACAACCTTTACTGGCCCCATTAGAAAGATCTCGCTGATATCATTAGCGACCATGCACCACCACCAGCTATAACCAAAATAAATAAATAACCCAACGGACCTTTCACTAGCCACCACCTTATGGGTACTAATGACTGATTCATCTTTTTCAAAATCAATGGCAATGGTGTGGCGTAGATGGCTTCCTAATGGCGCCAGAGATAGTTGGTGGTGGTGGACCAGTAGAGGTGACTAGTGGGGATGTGTAGGGTTTTTTTTTAAAAAAAAAAAAAAAAAAAAAAAAAAAAATTGGTCACTACAAGTAGTGACCAATGACGACATCTCTCAAAGGCCTAAGATTAATTTAGAGACCAATCTTATAAATTTTGACTTGAAGGATGATTTTGGTAAAGAAAATGTGCAAGGAAAACCTCATGCATGTGTGTAGATACCGCATTTTGTACCCCTTACGACACGGGCCCCCATTCCCCATTAATGTTGAATTCTAAGACCCAAGGTTTGTTTAGAGCCAATCAGATGTTAAATTGACTTGAGAAATGTTAAAATGAAAACTATAACTTTTAATGAGTAAATAAATTTATTTTTGGAAAAATGAGGCTAAGGAAACCCTCGCTATGCGCATGTAAGAATCGGCCTGTGCACACAATTTTCTGCAAGTGCACGCAAGCACGATCCTATGCAGGCATAGTGAATTCTAGAAATCAAACAAGGCAAGTTTTTTGCATTAATGTTGAGGTTTGGAACAAATCTCACATTTTTTGGGAGTCATTCCAAACCCCTATTTTCACACTATAAGTAGCCTTATATGGTTTATTTTCAAAACACATAGAAAAGACACACACACACACACACACAAAAAACCCATGGGAAAACACTAAGATTTACTAGAAATAGTGAATCAAAGAGGAAGGTTTTTCACAAAACATCCTCAAGTCAATTTTCTTTTGATTAGGGCATTTTCAGGCCTTGATCTTTGAGTTTAATATTACTAATCACTCTTTTATTGAATTGTGAATAGATTTGACTAAGGGGAACGATCAATAATCAAGCTTGAAGAGCTTTTGTTTGAGGTATCTAGTCGAAAATTTTCTTTTTCTATTCTTTTCCTTCCTGCACTTTTAATCTCTCTGCTTTTGTTTGTTTCTTTGTTTGTTTTATGTTTCAATATGTTTATGTAGTCTAGGTTTATGTTTTTGTATGTCTAAAGAGCATGTTAGGATGTTAGATTTAGCGTTTTAAATCTTTGCTGTGTTTCTAGGGTTTTTGGGTAGAAACCCATGTGCACGTAATCTTGCCTGCACACGCAGGCTTGATTATGTGCACGTAGGGTTGTTCATGCAAGCGTATGAACCAGCCCAGAAACCCTAATTTTAATTCTTTTGATTTAGCTTCTGTTTGCACATTCAATGCTTCTATTAGGTCCCTTTTCATATATTCATGCTTTTAAGTCTCTGTTTCACATGTTTAATTGCTTGTTTTCCTTTCACATATTAGAATTAGGGTTTATCTTGTGTTTTCTTTGTTTCGATGCCATGAACATTTATTCACATGCTCATGCATAATGCTGTAGGTACTGAGTTACTGCAAGGTTAGTGAGGTAAGTCATGCATTTGTATGAACATGCATTTCAATGATGTTATATGTTTGTTTGATATTTCATTTCATGCCTAAAAGTTTTGGAATACATGTGATGATCTATGATTGTTTGCCATGCCTATCTTTCTGTTTTAGTTTAATGATATATGCTTCTACCTTGGATGAGATATGATGACATGATGATAGTAACATGCTAGGGTTTATGTTATGCCATGCTAGATAAATGCTAGGATGATGTGACATGTATGTTAGATGAATGTTAGGCTTTGGTTGATTGCTACAATAGATGTATGTTTAGGGATGATTGATGACATGTTCTGTGTTTAGATGTATGCTAGTGTGTGTGTGAGTATAGATGCAATATTGAGTGTGCTTTTAATAGGATTAAGACATAAGACACAATGAGGGGATGCCAACCTTAGGGTTGGGCAGTTTCGGATGCCTAACACATTCCCAAGACCTTACCATAACTCCGAACCCATATCTTTGGTAGTAAGATCAAAAGGTCCTTCCTCAAGAAGATGCTATATATATGGTTCCTAGACCATTGCAAAAACTAGGTGGCGACTCCCATTTCTGTTGCATCCACAATATGCACATATACACGGAGCATGCACGCACATGGCCCAAATATGCGCATGCATTTAGGGTTTCAGAATACTTGTAAGGAAAGTTTTTGGACATAAAATTGTGTAGAGTGAATCCCACATCACCTAAGAGCCACCCTACACCCCTCCATGATCACTATAAAAAGGCCCCAAAGGCTCTATTACAAAAGGTCAGAATTTCACTAGAAAATAGTGTATCAAAGAAGGAGTTTTTATACTAAAACATCCTCAAGTTAAAGTTTACTTGGTTGGGACCTATTTTGGTCTTGACCTTCGAGTTTTAAGCTTACTAACCATCTTGGTTTTGTTCTTGATTAAATTGACTAAAGGGAACTATCAAATCAAAACTATAAAGAGTTCTAGTGTTTGAGGTAAATGTTCAACTTTGTCTCTCACAATTTTGTTTGTTTATTTGTTTTATTTTGTGTTTTATAGCTTTAATATCTTTGTCTTTTGTTTAGGATGTCTAGTCTTTGTATTATAAGAATGATAGGTTGTTAGATTTCTAGTTTTGTTTGTTTGCGTTGATGGTTCCTAACTTTGTGTTTCTAGGCATGTATGCATGAGCATTCTTTAAGCATGCGTACGCATGCACATGGGATGCACACGCATACCCTATGCATGTGCACACATGCTAGTGCCTAGAAACCTAAATTTAGGTCATTTCATGTTTTGTTTGTTTTATGCAACTTTCTTTCACATATTTTGTTTCTGTTTCGTTTAGTTTGACACATTTCGAGGTAGTCACTCTCCATAGAGAAATAGAGAGAGAGAGAGGGGGGAAGGGAATACACTAAGCAGTGAATTTGTTTATTCTTCAATGAATGGAAATGTGATTACAAGTAGATACTTGTAGAACCGAAAAAACTATTCTATTGACCACTTGGCCTTATCCTAATGGTTATACTATCCCCCATGTACATTAATAATTCCAATACTTGTTAAACATAACTAACATGTTTGAAATTTTATCTAACTAACCAACCACTACAAAAAAACGGGGCTATCCCAGTGGTTTTGAAAACCGCTGGGATAGCCCCAAAAAGCGCTAGGATAGGGTCAAAATTCCTATCCCGGGGTTTTTTTTCCTGGTACTTCAAACCCCTGCGTAGTGAATGTCAGTATAGGGTCATCGGACCTGTACCAGTGTTTTTGAAAGTGCTGGGAAAGGCATACACTCTATACCAGCGCTTTTGAAAGCACTGGTATAGGCCTTTTAAAATCTATTCATTCAAGACCTATACCAGTGCTTCTGAAAGTGCTGGAATAAGTACTACCTATGCCAACGCTTTCAAAAGCGCTAGTATAGGTCTTGAATGAATATAATTTAAAAGCCTTATACCAGTGCTTTTGAAAGGCTGGAATAGGTACTGTCTATGCCAGCGCTTTCAAAAGTGCTGGTGTAGGTCTTGAATGAATATAATTTAAAAAACCTATACCAGCGCTTTTAAAAGTGGTGGTATAGGTCTTGAATGAATATAATTAAAAAGGCCTATGCTAGCACTTTTTAGGTCCTTTTTTTAAAAAAAAAATTTAGCACCTATAATTTTTGTTTTTTTTAAATGTACCAAAAATACATATTTTCCAATACATATTTTATAGCACCTATAATGAACCAAAATTTATATTTTCCAATAGAAAATACAATACCACATTAAACCAACAAACTAAACATATTTAATTACACCATATCAATAATTACATCTCAAATTTCTAAAATGTTAAACCCTCCCAACTACCCCAGCCTCCAAAATAATTAAAAGGAAAAGAAAGAAAGAATATTATACACAGAAGTGTACTTATCAAAAGAAAAAATGAGTATACACAAAAGTGTATTACAAATCTATCATTTCTTATTGACTGGTTTAACAACTTCAACATCTTAATTTCAAATTAAGCTTAAATTAGGATGAATCATGACCCTTCACGTCATCCTGCATTTCCCATGTTGACACAATGTGACATGTGTAAGGGTATGGCATTTGTTCACCCCAAAATGGTAGAAAACATTAAGAAACAGAAGAATCAGACACTTGGACACCTACCTAAATGCATGTAACATAGAGGTGATGTCAATGATTTCTACAGGGCAAAAAGTATTTGTACGATTGTTCTTATTTGCGAATGTTGTTCTATTAGATTTTCTTTAAAAAAAAAATTAACATAGAATGGATAAACAGTGCCCAATGAAGGTAACAAAAGAAATAGGTAAGGTGATGCAAAGTGTCTCAAGGCACTACTCCTAGAAATAGCCAAAAGTAAGGTCAATAAGCCAGTAAAAAGTCATAATTTACCTAAAATATGTAGGAAGCCAAGACAGACAAGTATAGTGACCCCAGCTTCCACAAAAATGAGTATATATCATCGCCACTATAGCTTGACTTTGGAAAAATGACTTCCATGGTACTTCCTGTTATACAAGATCCAAAAGAAAACCAAGGGTAATTACATGAGTTATCTGAAAAGTTATCAACAGACGCTAAACTAATAAAATAAAAGTTACCCAATATATGAATAAGAATTTTACTGTTTTTCTTCATATACGTCAAAAGAAAAGATATTCATATAATTTAAAAAGAAGCCTTGATAATGTCTAAAGATGACCTAAGACACTAATTATTGAATGACAAAGTATGACCTAAAATAACGTTTGTATTAAACATGGGGTGATGTCAATATCAGTTGTTATAATGTCTAAAATGGTTGTATCCAGTGCACGAAACTCCTATTTTTAAGGAGTCGAGAAGACAAAGTATGACCTAAAGTAACATCTGCACTAAACACTGGATGATGTCAATATCAGTTGTTTTAATGTCTAAAAAGGTTATAATTTTTTATTTTGTTTTAAAAGAGTCTAAAAAGGTTGTATCCAACCCACAAAGCACCCACTTTAATGGGGTCTTACGAGAAGTGGTTGGCAAAAGGTTCACCATAGTCAGATATGTAGTGTGTTAGGTTGACATATACTGACCATTTCCTTAATGTATAACTAATAAGTTCATTGCACTAAATTAGAAGCAGGTAAATGGAATGGTTTCTGAGTTTAGAAGAGCTACTTACCAGGCTAGTCCAAGAAGGCCAAATATGTAAAAAATAGATCCCCAACCAATGTTTTGAATAATAGGAGGAGCCAAAAGAGGCTTGCAGGTTTTTACTATATTAGAATCAACCAATAAACAAAACCTAAGCATTCAGTTGACTTAACAAAAGAGTGAATAATGAATATGTGTGTGAGTGTGTGTGTGTATATATAAATGTTTGCTACACTTGGCAAACCAAACCTAATTTGAGGGAAGCTCAAGTGTGACTTGGTTTTGTTAGCACAGGAGAAGTTTTAGTTCACAACTAACATAAAATTGTTGTTTTCCAACTAAATTCAACTCATATTGAAATAAAGCAAAAACTGAAACTTTCCAGAAGCTCTAAGAATCATTAATGAGCCTTCAACAGTGAAAATAGATTTTTTAAACACAATATTATTTGTTAAGTGAGATGAGGAACAAGAAAGCAGACATTTTAATAAGATCAAATCTTTCTTTTAGAACAATCAATGCCAAAAAACCTTGTAGTTATTTCTAATAAACTCACAGTTTAATGGCTTGCAATATTAGTTCTCAATAAGAAGGATTTTAATGTGGTCAAGTTTTGCTTTTTCATACCAGTACATAAAAGCAAACTTCCCTAGTATCAATCAATTACTATGCCTTACAAATCACAATATTTTATGTCTCTCCATCCTTCCTTCCCCTCTCTTCTACTTCTTTCTCAAATTCAAATAAAACCCAATTGTCTTATTTTGCTAAAAGGAAACTAATCCCTGAGTGGCTGTAAAGGCAAAAATATATATATAACAATCTTTGACTACACTATCAAGAGTAAAGTGAGATATAAGGTTCCTCTCATTAATAATTTATCACACATCACATTTACAGGCTTTTGATGTGTGTGTTTGTGACTCATTTTACTAACAAATTTTGACAATTCTATGTTAATAAAAATGTGAAAATTCCACAACAGAAGTGTCAAAAAGTTTAGCTTTCATATCCAATGTATAAGACTTTCTATTGCCAAAAATGGTGCATGTTTGCCTGGAAAACCCTAATGCCATTTTCGTGATAGAATGGTGATCTAAGCTTGAGGAAATCAGCAAATATAGGACTGCGGAATGCAAAGATGAACAACTTGATTGCATAAGCTTGTAATTATTAGATTTGACAAATTGAACTATAACTAATGTCCTTGGGGGTCTAGCACCATATTATTAACCCTAAAATATGTGCATCTTATTATTTACTTATTTGTCCAACACAACAAAAAAAAGATTAAAAAAAAAATCATTTATTATTTGTCATGTCTACTAGCTTTCCATTTTTTTTTTTCCAACAACAATGTCATTACATTCAGAAAAATAGAGCGACAGTGTTGAAACACATTTACTTCTACTTTAAAATGCAAAATGATTTTGGTTTGATTATTTTTTGGCATGTTACTAATATATAAATTTTAATTCCTACAAGGAGATCAACCGTTTGGGCATAGCTTTTGGAACCACAAGTATGTATCTCATGCTTCTCAATTATTGCCAAATGGCCTTTTGGCCACTTTTACAAATCATATTTTCCATGAAAGACATAAAACAAACACAAAATAAAAATTCAATCTATAGCCAACTAAGAACACATTTTAAAGAAATAACAATCAACAGTCCCAATAATGAATAGTAGACCACCTTATATCACCATGCAAGCCACCCGCTTACTCCAAATCAACAACCCCACCACAACAATAATT
Source organism: Quercus rubra (assembly GCA_035136125.1). Lineage (NCBI taxonomy): Eukaryota > Viridiplantae > Streptophyta > Magnoliopsida > Fagales > Fagaceae > Quercus > Quercus rubra. The sequence continues at coordinate 71,979,139 of CM068733.1, forward strand.
TTGACATATAATTATAGAGTAGTAGGATATTATGAAGCAAATTTTACTCACCCTTTAGCAACTCACTGCCTGCCTCACGAAAAGAGGAACCCAAACTTACAGCAATCTGCTAATCCTACAAAAGCTAAGTCTAAATTATAAACTACTAAGATAACCAGTGCATAAAGATAAAGTAAAGAAGGTATAAATAGGATGCAACAATTTACTTCCTCAACAACAAAAGTCTATAGTGAGAATAATAATTATCATCATCATCATAAAATTTTTTTTTTTTTCGTGGTTTTTTCATTCTTAGTATATTATGTTAGGAAGTGTTGACCAAATTATAGAGCCCACATCAGCCATGAATAATATAACATATAATTGATTTAATCATTTTTATTCAATGAATTAATCCCAATTTAGATTTTTCCCACCATCCAAGCTTCAAAGGGCAAACAAACAACACTGAAACCAAAATTTAACTTTGGTTGAAAAAAAAAAAACTTTATAGAATAAACCCACATTAAACCTACCATAGAAATTATTTCATTTTATCCCTGTGCTAACTTCTAAATTAAAGAGCAAATTAACTTTGGAAGTTCACAGTACATAGACTTCCACATAAAATAAGTTGCACTCACACAACTGAAATTGTAGCAAGACTAATCCTCTATCATTTCTTATACGTGGATATATAATGCAAATAAAATAAATAAATAAAAAACTACAAACCTGGTTTTATTGCAAATAAAATCACAACTACATTTTTTTTTTCCATACTCAGACAGTTTTTGTATTGAAAACAAAATCTAAAAACAAAGATTGTAAAAGATGACAAAGTTGAAATGGAATGAGGATAGAGAGGAAGTAGTAGCTCATGAGCTACTTAGTAATGCTATGTTAGGTTCTAAATGTTTAGAACAACTGGCAAATCGTGAACACAAACTTGTCTAGATATAGATCTTAGAGTCTATAAGTTTTATTAGACAATGCTCAATGTGATTCAAGTCAAGATTCAAGAACATACAAGCTGCAGGAAGAAGATTTCATAATCTGTCTGGTTCGATCGATCGAAAGACAGGCTCAACCGATCGAAAATCGTATCTACAGAATTTTAATTAAGCCCAAACAGCAGTTCAAGCCCATTTAGGATTAGGGTTTCTAATCTACTTCTCCCAATATATAAAGGAAACCCTAAGCATGTTTTTGTGTGGCTTTTAAGAGAGAAAAGAGTGTGCCTCTTTTGTATTTAGGGTTTTGTTCCTAAAAAGCTCTCTTATGTCTTCTACCGGTGCTATTCCTTGAAGAATCTCAAGATCCGGTATTGTAGAAGTTGCTGCCTTCTCTAGTCATCAAAGGTGCTGATGATCTAAACCTTCAAGGGTGGTCTTGGAGTCACAAATTGGAGAGTTTGTGTTACTAAACCTTTGAGTGGGATCTCAAAGTCACAAACAGGGGTGTTTGTGTTTTGCAAAAGCCAAAGAAAGAAGGATTCCGTGGATTCGGAGCTTGCACGTGGTTGTGTCAGTAAGTTCTACTGGTTGGTAGCATTAGGAAGTCAAGCGGGGGTGCTTGTAAGTCCTTTTGTATGAACTTCGATTCTTTCTAGTGGATTTGCTTTTTACCTTGAGGATAGCTAGGTTAAATCCTCCCCAGGTTTTTTACCGGTTTGGTTTTCCTGGGTGATCATATCATTGTCTTATTTATTTTCCGCTGCTATGCATGATATGATTGTTTGATTGTGATAACCTAGACTTGGAATTTGGACTAAGTAACAACTTGGCTTATTAACTAGGTTAAATCAATTTGTTTAAGGGGTCTAAAAACCATCATGCTAGGATAAATATCAAAATAAAACCAAACAGGATGTTCATAGCCAGAAATACATACTAACCAATTAAAAGAATTTGACCTACCTCAAGTCTTTAAAACTAGTAGTTTTACCTTGGATTGAATCCATACCAGCTGTTGTGGTATGGATTCAATCTCTCTACCTTGGATTGACTATATCCATCTTTACCTCTGCACTCTCTTGGAAGTAACAACCCCTGAACAAAATAGAAGAACTTTTAATCTTTTCTCCAACTAGAAAACAAAAAAGGAATAATGAATATGAGGTTAGTAGGTTCTAATGACACTCAAAACTAACCCATGATTTAAGGATATATCTTGCACCAACAAATACATATACTAACTACCTAACATAAAAAATAAAAAAAATAAAAAAATAGAAAGGATTTGGTGCAAATGTCACATAAGAAAATTTATTGTTTGAACTCTTATATAAAGGCAAATCTCATTGCAATTTTAATTTAAAGATGATAGGATGTATGGTCCCCATTTCGTATTGAATTTTAAGTCAAGGAGATCCAATACAAGCAAACATTAATAGGTGTTCAAGCACCCATACCATCAATGTTCAACTAAACCTCATAATTAAAAGGGCCTACTTATCTAGCAAAACTTTAGTTTACCATTAGCTCAGCATCTTAATTCTTTCAACAATAGCACCTTAAATTAAGAGATCAAAAAAAAAAAGAAAAAAAAAAAAGAAGAGAAAATCCAGAAGAAGAAATGAAGTGCACAATTATAAACATCCACCTATTGGGCAAACAATATGAAATAAAATCAAGAAACAGCTACCCCCCGAGATCCACCCCAAAAAAAAAGGCCTCTCTCAAAAATTGTGCCATTAAGCATATATTTTCTGAACTTACTATTTTCCTAAAATTAATTTACAATCCATAATTTTTTTTCACATTCTTTAGCAAAACTACACTAATTATGCTTTATTTGCCATTAATCCCACAACACAAAACAAAAAATCAACAAAAAAAATTGATATTTTGAACTACCTAATTAATCATTAACCTTCTTCAATTACTTATATATCATTGAATTAGATAGCCAATCTAGTGAATCAGAAAACGGAACCAATCCCTTCTATTCTATAATTTGACATCCAATTCTCTTTCAATAGCATCTAGTGATTCATTGTGTATTAATAATTTATATCAATCAAAAGAGTTATGGATTAAAAAATTTAAAATAATAATATAGTTCCCGTAGTCTAGATTTAGTGCTTACTAAATAACTTTTTCTATTTTATCTAAAAAGCAAGCACAAAAAATAACCAAAAGAATGATATCTATAATACAAAGTTATAGAGCCAATAATCTGAATAGAGCCAAGAATTGCCTAGCTTCTTAATAGAGTTAATACTTTTGAATTGAAAAAAGCAAAAGACAAAACAATACCTTGAATTAAAAGAAAACATAATCTTAAAATATTAGTAAACCAAAATGCTGCACAAAGAGAACAGGGTAAGAGAGAAAATCCTAAAATTACGTTGTAATTTTATCTTATAAGGCCGAATGTATAGATAAAATTATATAGACAAAATCCTAAAATTATACAAAATTTTTTTTTTTTTTTGTTGATAAAATTCTTTGTAACTTTATATACTTTTTTTCTTTTAAAAAATATATATCGAATGACATATATAAAGAACTTAATGTTTCTTAAAGCAAAGAAAACTATATATATTATGAAATGTGTTTAAATGGTACTAAATATATTTATATATAAAGCTCCACCAAGGAAATATATTTATTATAAATGAAAGATTTTTAAGATATGAGATGTATATATAGATAGGAAGAGTGTAAATATTTATTAAGAAATTTTGTGGTTAAGTAGCTATGAAGTAAGGTGACCTTGATAACATAATTAAGCTTCCTTCACACCCTTGAGCATAAAAGCCTAGGCATCCACCCCAAATTTATTATCTTTGACCCCATAGTTTCTTCTCAAACTCAATCTACTACCAATTTAAATCACACACACAAATAAAACACAACAAAAAGAAGGGATCAATACAAACACCAACACTATAACACAGATAATTATATACGTTTCACAGTTAAAGTAAATACAACCACTGATTCTCTCACCTGTTGGGTTGTGTTCCTAGCAACCCTACAAAACCAAAAAAAAAAAGAAAAAAAAAAAAAAGAGTTGAAATACAGCAGTAAGTTTTATAATCATGAACAAAAAAGGATTAAAGATATCAACTACTCTAATTCTTTCTCTTTTGATGTTGGTTTTCCAACATGTTCTCAGGAGCAAATAGAAAAAGGGCCAATCAAAATCAAATAAACCCATTCGTAAATCACAATTTCAAATACAACCCACCATAAGATTCCCCTTAAAACAACCATACATCCTCTGTATCCTGTCTCTTGTCTTTGTCTCTCTCTCACACTAGCTAGCATACTTTTTATTTTTTATTCTAGCAAAAATTCAGCATTGTTATATAAAAAAATGTCTATCCAAGGGTGACACACAACATAAGAAAGGTGTTGCTTTAACTAGATTACTCTTAGCACTTGTATAAAATGTCAATTTTCCTCATTAATGGCACAATACAATTTTTTTTAGACATTTTATCAAACACACATCATGCATTATTGTTGCAACCATTCCTTGCATATAATGTGATCAAAGAACTACCTAAAATTTCAACAATAATAGAATACCATAATACCTCCAAAACATAGTCAAATTAGGATCTCAACAATAACTGCCACATATAGTTCCTCCAAAATAGAGCAAACTTTAACCAAAATCAAAAATAAAAAGCCACAAAATCAACTAAAGTTTAACCAAAACCAAAACTAAAACCCACACAATCAACCAATAGTTACACAAAAATATGCACATAATCCAAACCAAACTTCAACCAAAATCAAAACTAAAAAACCAGAAATTTAACAACAAATATTGCTACAAAATAGAAATGAAAGCTAGAGAGACTTACCTTGCTTTGCGTAGGGTTTATGGTTTTGGGGATTATTTTTGTGTTTGAAATTTTGGAAAAGAAATGTGGGTGAGAGGAAAACATCTGAAGCAAAGAAGAGGGAAACCAAAAATGAGAGGCCAAAGTGGTGGGAAGGTGAAAAAAATAAGTGGGAAGTCTGAAAATTTTTAACTGGTACGAAGGACCAACCCTAGCGTCTTTGGAAACCTATCGCAGTGCATTTGAAAGCACTGGAATAAGTGAACCCTATTCCAGCACTTTCAAAAGCGCTGGGACAGGTAACGTTTAAGCTCTTGGAATGCCCTGACACACTCCTCGGACCATTGAAACTCTTTCCATTTATGCAACAAAAGAAAGAAAGGTCTACACCTTTCCGCCGATCTAGATATAAACCGATTTAATGCTGCCATCATCCCAGTAAGCTTCTGGACTTCCTTTGGATTCCGAGGTGGTTGCAAGCTATTGATTGCTTTAATCTGATCTGGGTTTACCTCAATCCCCCTATGAGTCACCAAGTATCCTAGGAACTTTCCTGACCCTACTCCAAAGGAGCATTTGGAGGCATTCAGACGCAACTTGTGCCACCTCAGGATTTCGAAAACGTTTGTAAGATCTGCTAAGTGTTCAGATACTAACTTGCTCTTCACAACCATATCATTAATATAGACCTAAATAGTTTTTCCCAACCGTGATTCAAACATTTTTGTCATCATCCGTTGATAGGTTGATCCTGCATTTTTTAGGCCAAAAGGCATTACTTTGTAGTGGTAGTTCCCAACAGGAGTGACAAAAGTCGTTTATTCCAGATCTTCTGCTGCCAATGGTGTTTGGTGATAACCTTGGAAGGCATCTAGGAAACTTATCCGAGGATGGCTTACTGTCGAATCTACCAATTGATCTATCCTCGGCATAGGGAAGGGATCTTTGGGGCAAGCCTTGTTAAGGTCTGTAAAGTCCATGCAGACACGCCATTTTCCTGTCTTCTTCTTCACCACTACAGTATTAGCCAGCCATTGGGGGTAGAAAATCTCTTTAATAGCCCCTGCTTGTTTGAGTTTAACCACCTCAGTCTTTATTGCCTCCACGTGTTCACTCGAGGGGCGCCGAGGAGGTTGCTTTTTTGGAGTAGCTGAGAGATCTACATTTAAACGATGACAGATGAATTCTGGATTTAGACCAGGGGCTTCATAGGCGTCCCATGCAAAAACGTCTACGTTTCTCCTCAGAAGCTTAACCAACTCTTCCTTCTCCTGTTGGGGCAGCCGAGCCCCAACATGGAAGAATCTCTCAAGGTCGTCCCCTATAATCACCTTATCCAGGCCCTCACAATTCATCTCGTCATCTGGCCCCCCGCGCAGTGACGATGAGGTTCTTAACTGTTATAAATCATTTTCTTTACTGGTTAAGGCGCCAGTCTCTTGTTTGTGCTGAATTACTGCAATTAAGCATTGCCTAGCCATAGACTGGCTTCCCACTATCTCCAGCACTTGACTTTCAGAAGGATATTTTACTTTCTGATGAAGGGTGGAAGAAACAGCGCCCAAGGAATGCAGCCATGGCTTGCCCATAATGGCCGTGTACGGAGAGAAGGCGTCTACCACGATAAAATCTACCTCAACCACATCCAATCCAGTTTGCACAGGTAGTCTAATCTGGCCCCTAGGGACCACCATCTTACCTTCAAAACTCACTAAAGACGAGCTGTATGTAGATAAATTCTCGGGCTTTAAACCCAGACCCTTGAAGAGGTCAGGATACATAATTTTCGCTGCACTTCCTTGGTCAATCATGACCCTCTTCACATCATATCCACCAATTCTAAGGGTAACCACCAGAGCATCATCATGTGGTTGTGTGGTTCCTTATTTGTCCGCTTCTGAAAACTCAGCACTAGAGGGACATTTGTCTTGACTCTCTTCGGCACTGAATTAGGCTCATCATCGGTGTAATGTGATACTGACATTATCCTGGTTGGGCAGGATCCAGTCTTCCCTAGGGCGGCGAATATAACATTGATGGTGCCCAAAGGAGGCTTCGATGCAGGATTTCCCTGAAACGCTGCACCAGTCTGGCCTCCTCGGCCACTGGAATGATGCAATAGATGCTTTAACCTCCCTTCTCAGACCAGCTGCCCTAAATGGTCCCATAAGTTCCGACAATCTTCAGTAGCATGACCATGATCTTGATGATAATGGCAATACAGGTTTTGGTTACGATTGCTTGGATCTCCTGCCATTTTATTCGGCCATTTAAAAAATGGTTCATTCCTTACTTTCTCCAAGACTTTCTGCACTGGTTCTCGAAACACAACATTGACTGCTTGAGCATTGGCAGATGCAGATTGCCCTAAAAAGTCTCTCCGAGGACGATTGTTCTGCAGCCAATCCGACCTGGAATCCCTCCTCTCCTGGGGGATCACCTTCGCTTTCCCTTTACCTTGCAATTGATCTTCCTCAATTCTCCTGTACTTATCAATCCTATCCATCAGCAAGCGTACACTGGTGACAGGTTTGCCAATGAGTGACTTTCTCAAATTGTGCTCCGCCGGCAGCCCCGCCTTAAATGTACTAATGGCCACATCATCATAGTCCCCATCTATCTCGTTAAACATCTCCCAATATCTATCTGAGTAAGCCTTCAAGGTCTCTCCCTCACGCATGGACATTGATAGCAAAGATCCTAAAGGCAAAGGTACCCTACTGCATGTGATGAAGCGAGCGCCAAAGGACTGGGTAAGTTTCTTGAAAGAATCAATGGAATTTGCCCTGAGGCCATTGAACCATCTCATTGCCATTGGACCCAAGCTGGACGGAAAGATCTTACACATTAGGGCCGCATCCTTTGAATGGACTTTTTTGATTAAAATGGCTAACATGCTCCACCGGATCTGTTCGACCATTATAAAGAGAGAAGGTTGGTTGATTAAATCGCTGAGGAAGGCTGGCACCCTCAATCCGACGTGTGAAAGGCGATTTGGCTACTTGACTTAAGGCCTCGTTCATAGCTTTGTTTCCTAGGCCCTTATGCAAGGTACTTTTGCTCTTCCACCTGCAATTACTGTACTCTTCATCGCCGGAGAAGGTCTTACTGGGCGGGGTTTTAGATCTTTGCCTATACGTATCATCCTTTGTATCCCCAGAAGAAGACTCAGATTCAAGTGATGCTCGCCTCCGCCGCGCACGACGTAACTTCTTCTTCAACTCATTAATTTCACATTGTATTTCTTTCTCATTCTCTATATGGGACACGTGACTTTTCCCACTCGATTGGCCCCTATTAGTGTGCATGGTTTGCCCACTTTGCTCACGATCTCTCATTTGTTGAGGGTTGACCTCCGAGTAGCTATGCTGCGAACCTCTTGATGCCGCTTGGTGCGGTTTGTCATTATCCTAATGTGGCCCTACCGTTGGTTGATGCGAACCTGATTCTTCCATTTTATGCGCTAAACCCAAATCTCTTTCTGATCAAATCAAGCAATTCCCCACAGACGGCACCAATTGTAAGGACCAGATTTGGCTTGAACCCCAAAACAGGAATGGATCCAGGCCTACAAAGTCCGAGCAATAAATTTTTAGAGTGTAGGATAAAAAGCTAGTCTGGATCTAGGACCAAAATATTGGGTTACAGCGTTAGAAGGAAAGAGTTATACATTCATATAAGCACAAAAAGTATCCTCGGACATGCCCCAATGCTATCATCTTAGAATATTTCCAGTCCTTTTTCCTTTCTCCCTCCTTCATCTTATATACTATGACTTCTTTACCTTTTTCTCCATCCATGTGTGGACTGGGCGTTCAAAGTCATTTTTCTCCATCCCTCCTGCCTTTTCTTGAATCTTCCATTCTTAGCTGGAAGGCTGCGTGTTCACTGTTCAGGTATCACCTCCACATTAATGCAGCCAGAAGGTTAGCTAGGCGGCATTTAATGCGGAGGTGACAGTACCCTTAGATATTTGTTATTTCTTACTATTATCCTTTATTTGATATTTTTCCCTTCACTTTGTTGTAAGGTTTGCCCGAGGCGTTGCTCTAAGTGATTAATAAGTTTACCAGATACCTCGGATGGAAGTTCCGAGGTGACCATCGTCCTCGGACACGGCCAAATTCCTCATAAGCACGCTTTACCTCTCCTCGGAGGGTACTTTTATCTCTTCTTTTGTTGGTTGTCCTCGGATATTCTCTTACCCTCAGACTGGATATTGGGCTTGGCCCTTTCTTACGCTGTTTGAACGCAGGGTTCAATTGGCCCCCACAATACCCATTTAATCCAATTAATAATTGGATGGGTTTGGGTCTCATTTAAGTAGGAATGTTTGGGTGGGCAAATGAATTTGGGTTGATTTGGCCACCCATAATGTTATTCAAGTAATCAAGGGGTTTTCCACCTTTTTTATGCATTGGGGGGGGAGGGGGGGTGCTTTTGTCATTTTCTAGCTTTTAGGATTCATTTCGATGTTTTAGGGGTATTTTAGTCATTTTTTATGTTTCAGGGGTCAGGTGTGTTTTGGACCATTTTTGTCTTTCTAGGGGCATTCTAGTCATTTATCAGACTTATAGGGATATTTTGTTCTTATTCAAGTAATCGAGGGTATTTTGGCTAGTTTTAGACACAAGGGGTACACTAGTCATTTTCAATGCCTTAGGAGGTGCTTAGGTCATTTTTGATGTTTTGGGGGTATTTAAGTCATTAATTAGGTTTCAGGGGTATATTGGTCTTTTTCTAGGTATCGGGGTGATTTCGCTCTTTTTTGATGTTTTAGGGGGTACTTTGGTCTTTTTTAAGGTTTAGGGGAGCATTGGTCATTTGATAATTAACAGATCCCTCCATAAGTATAAGTGCTTGTAGGGTGTAAGGGGGCAAGCATCACGGTTCAAGTTTCTAGGAGGAAGCTTCATACATATATACACTTAGATTAGATTTGAGTAGAAATTCTATCTTGTCTAAAAAATAAAAATAAAAAAAAAAAAAAAAAAAATCCCTATAGATGACCTATCCCAGCGCTTTTAAAAGTGCTGGAATAGGGTCCACCTATTCCAGCGCTTCAAAAAGTGTTGGGATAGGCCTCTCTCCATAAGAGAATGGAGAGACCTGCCCCAGTGCTTTTGAAAGTGCTGGAATTGATGGACCCTATTCCAGCACTCCATAAAGCGCTGGGATAGGTCTTTCTCCATAAGGGAATGGAGGGACTTGTCTTAGCGCTATTGAAAGCACTGAAATAGGGTCAACCTATTCCAGCACTTTCAAAAGCACTGGGACAGGTCCCTCTATTCGTTTATGGAGACAAACCTATTCTAGCGCTTTTGGAAACACTGGAATAGGTTGACCCAATTCTAGCGCTTTCAAAAGCGCTGGGATAGGTCTTTCCATTAGTATTTTCTTGATTAATAGTAATATAAATAGCAATATATAATATTTTCTTGATTAATTAATAAGATTGAATATAATACTTTGAATTAATAAAATATAATTTAACAGTACAAATTAATAAAAATAAATTATATTAATGAATAAAAACATATTTTAATAATTCAATTTAACAAAATTTAATTTAATTTAATTTAATACTTCAAACTAATTTAATATATTTTAATTGAATACTTGAAATTAATAAAATATAATTCCTCACTAAAAATTAGTAAAATATAATGTAATAGCTAAAAAAAAAAATTCAAGATGAGACTCGAGGACTGCCAATATTAAAATGTAATTTAATATTTTAATTGGGTTGGGTATATAAAACTCATTTACCCATTAAAACCCATTTAAATAATTGTTTCTAACCTGACACAACCCATTTAACCCAATTAATAATTGGGTGGGTTTGGTCTCATTTAAGTAGGCATGTTTGGGTGGGTAAATGGATTTGGGTTGATTTTGCAACCCCTAATGTTATTCAAGTAATCAAGGGGTTTTCCACATTTTCTATGCATGGGGGTGCTTTTGTCATTTTTTAGCTTTTAGGATTCATTTCGATGTTTTGGGGGTATTTCGGTCATTTTTTATGTTTCGGGAGTCAGGTGTGTTTTGGACATTTTTTGTCTTTTCTAGGGGCATTTTGGTCATTTATCGAACTTATAGGGATATTTTGTTCTTATTCAAGTAATCGATGGTATTTTGGCTAGTTTTAGACACAAGGGGTGCTCTAGTCATTTTCGATGCCTTAGGGGGTGCTGAGGTCATTTTTGATGTTTTGGGGGTATTTAAGTCATTTATTAAGTTTCGGGGGTATATTGGTCTTTTTCTAGGTATTAGGGTGTTTTTGCTTTTTTTCGATGTTTTGATAATTAACAGATCCCTCCGTAAGTATAAGTGCTTATAGGGTATGGGGGGCAAGCACCGCAGTTCAAGTTTCTATGAAGGAGTTTCATACACATATACCTTTAGATTAGGCTAGAGTAGAAATTCTATCTTGTGTAAAAAATAAATAAATAAATAAATAAATCCCTATTCCAGTGCTTTTAAAAGTACTAGGACAGGTCCCTCCATTCCCTTATGGAGAAGGACCTATCCTAGTGCTTTTTGGAGTACTGCGATAGGCCTCTCTTCAGAAGGGAATGGAGAGACTTATCTCAGCACTTTTGAAAGCGTTGGAATAGGATCCACCTATTCTAGCGCTTTCAAAAGTGCTGGGATAGGTCCCTCCATTCTCTTATGGAGAAAGACCTATCCCAGCGCTTTTTGAAGCGCTGGAATAGGTTGACCCTATTCCAGCGCTTTTAAAAGCACTGGGATAGGTCTTTTCCCGAAGGGAAATCAGTAACCCTATCCCAGTGCTTTTGGGCTTCCTATACCAGCATTTTTGAAAAATGCCACTATAGGCCTCCTATTGTAGCGCTTTGTAAAGCACCGGTTTTGAGCCGTTGTAATAAGATTTCCTATACCACCGGTTTTAAAAGGCGCTGGTACAAGGTTATCTATTACTGCGATTTGTAAATATGCCAGGAAAAATACGTTGGGACAAGACGATTTTTTTGTAGTGAACTAACTAACTAAATGTAATATTACAACAATTATTATTTATATACCTATAAGGTTTCCTAACAATGGCTGTTGATAACATGGGAACCGCTGATGAAAATTAAAGGTGGTGGTGGTGGTGGACTAATTGTGGTGATGGTGGTTGATGAGGTCGGTTTGGGTTATTTATTTATTTATTTTAGGAAGCTAAATATGAAAGGCTAATAATAATTATTTAATTAAAAGAGGTGGGCAGGTGTTAAATTTTTATTGTAGTAGTATAATGTTGGAGTAACGTGGGGTAAAATATTTGAAATGGGTAAATAATTGGTTGTCA